>CM021104.1:31780446-31888241 GCA_007115665.2 Sequoiadendron giganteum
TAAATCTGCTCTTAATCTTTCTCAATATTCTGCGCTAAAAAGCAGAAAGATATTCTATTTATTGCTTGCTTTCAAAACATCTTTGCAACCACATCTTATAGCTTCTCCAAAGGAGGCGACTCATTGGAAAGATATGTCCATTTCTAACAGATGCAACTCCTTATTTTATATGCACCCCTTCACCTCTACCTTGGGCGCTCTAATAGGGGTTGGCCCCGATATATATATATATATATTTACAAAATTTGAAGCCCCAAAATGTGGCGGCCACAATAAGGGGGGTCGGCCTTAACATGAAAAATATGTTATTTATTTTAATTTCAAACTCAAGAGGAGCGCCAAGTAGGAGGGAGTCGACCAGCAATAAAAATAATTAATGACTGCCTTGTGATAATAAAACGGTCTTGGAATGGGTGCAATGTAACTTTGCCATCATACACCTTTGACATCGATGACCATGCCCTTTTGACATCGATGACAATATTTCCAACAATTTGAAGTTGGTGACAAAATATGCCTTTGAAACAACCAAATAGTGTTCTATACATATGAAAATTTAACCAACTCTCTCCAAGATGTTAGTTTATGATTGAAAATGTAAATGGGTTAGCTTATAAACTATAAATGCCAATATGTTACATTGTATTAGATCTTCTTTGTTAGCTTCCCTATAAACGATTGTCCCTAGATGTGGACCAACATTGTCTGCAGGTAGTGCATTCCAAACTTTGTCCCCAAGCAATGCAAGCGATTGCTTAACCATAGCAAGAAATTTGTATTCTTGATGATGAGACCTGAATAGAAGATAAACATTGTTGTATAATAAGATGATGTCACAACTCCTTTAGCAGAAAAGCAATAGTTGAATAGATTCATAGAGTGTTGGAGGAGAACTAGGATCTATTCTAGACCTCAACTGGAGTACAAAATGGAAGACCTATTGCACCAGCTTTGTGGTGCAATATTTAAAGATAAAACTCAATTTATGATATCATCAAGTATTTCTTGAACCTTAAAACATATGGAAAATCACTTTCAAAGAAAAAGAAGGTTTGTTTGAATGGTTTTTTATGCTCTTCTGTTTGATCAATTCTCCTTTGATATTCACGTGGATGATGCATCACACCCTATCAGCCTCTATAGGTTCATTTATTCTTGTGTATCTGGATGACATATTTATTTTCAACAAAGTACAGGAAGAACACCTGAATCACGCTCATGAGGTTCTCAACACTTCGTGGCAACACAAATTGTCTACAAATTAGGATAAATGCTTATTTTCTGAAATATACCACCCTTATTTTTTTTAAAACTTCACAACTTGCACCTGTTAGCGTTAGCCCAAAATGCAATGATAGACAAACTGGAAAGCAACCCTTCACTTTCTGATCACCCAGATCCCGAAGTGGGCAAGGTGAGAGCATACGGTGTAAGGGGATCTTTGCAAATACTGAAAGTGATAAAGCTAACTGAAAGAACACCTTCCACTTTCTTATCACCCAGATCTGAGTGTGGGCAAGGTGAGAGCATACGGTGGTTGGATTACAATTAAGAACTTGCCTAAGCTACCACTTCTTCAGTGGGGTGAGTAGTAATAACAATGCTTGAAAGTAAACAAGTAAAGCTATTGGCGGCAAGCCAACCAATAGGGGAAGTAAAGCACTTGGCAGCAAAGCTAGCCACTTCCACTTTTCAGTGGGCTACAAGAAATGAAATAAAGGAAAACTCGACCACTTATTCAGCGGGAGTGAAGTACATAAAGCAAAGACTCAACCATTTTTCAGTGGGCTACAAGAAATGAAATAAAGGAAAACTCGACCACTTATTCAGCGGGAGTGAAGTACATAAAGCAAAGACTCAACCACTTTTCAGCAGGAGCAACCACTTATTTAGTGGGGTAAGTATCAAAGCCAATACAAGAGCATTCACCATCGATACTATTGATGGTGTTATAATGAGCTCAACATAGTCATATCAGTCAATTAGATATTGCTGTTATGAGAAGTAAATGACAGAAATATGAAGTAGAACACCCTCCCAAGATACTACAATGAAGAATAAGAACACCCCCTTCAAACTAGAACAAGTATACCTCAAGATTGGTCCACCGGATGTCAATGGAAGGACTAACGAGCTGCTGCTACAGGTCTGATACCTAGAACAACAGTCTGATATGCACGTACAACAAGCTGATTGCACCAACCAACAATAGTAAAATGAACATAACTTTGCCCAAGCTCCGTAGTATCACTCCAAATCACTTGCAAATGTCTAAACAAGGCTGGGCGTCCAAGACAAGATAGTTAGTACATCAGCAAAGTCACATGCCAAAACGTCCTCCAGCCAAGTTGTACGGCCTCCCTAGAGGGGCAACCAGCAAGGAAAAAACCATTTCTCCATCATAAAATGCCAAACTTTCCAAGAAGGGGTGTCCTAGGATGGAAGAGCCAAGAAGCCAACATGTACAAAAATTTATCCACTCCTCAAATCAGCGTGAGCAAAACAATGGTTTAGCCAAGGGTTTGGAAAATGCAACCAGCAATTTGAAACTCCAAGAAATCACTTCCAAATGTACCCAAATCTTTACACAAATAGTTATCATACCAAAACATAGCTAGAATTCATCATAAGTAACCAAAATTGAAAACAAACCATCACCTTTAAGCTCCAATGGTGACTATTGAATGCAATCACACAACACTAGTTAGAGATTATCTTTCAAATCTGAAACCAACAACCTAAAGAGGGTTCTTGTCCTCCAAAGATTCAGGAAAGAACACTCTAGTTCCAATCCGACATCATAACTTCATCTCCAAATTGCATACCCAAATGACGATTGCATATAAATTGGATCCAAGATCCAGAAGTTTGAAATGCTTTTTCCCTCCAAAAAGGGACACCACCTTTTGGAGCAATTGTCATGCCCCAGAATTGTAACACTAGAATATGAAGAATTGAAATAAATATCAAAAATATATATAAATAATTGCAATCCAAATATTTATTATAATTATAATTATCACAAATAATATTATAATTGTAATACAAATAATAAAAATAATTTTGAATTTTCACAAGATACTTATATAATTTGAATATGACTATGCCTTAAGTAAATAAATAATAATCCTAAGGCATCCATTCCTAATAAGAAGGTATATAAAGTCAGCAGTGAACATATTAATTGCCATTAAGAACACTAGCAATAATATTAGCAAAAAGCCACGATGAACTAAAAGGTGTGATCATGATATGCAAAGAAAGATGTCTCTCCAAGAGGCATGACCTTTGACCTTTGAATAGTTATTGGGGCATATAAAGGCAGGGGATTCCAAAACAAGGGAGCATCGATTGGGAAATAAAGGAAGAGCAGATTGATTGGACAAATATAATCTTTGTTAGTATCAATTATTTTATGATTTCAAAAATATAAAGCCACAGTTAGTTAAATTATTTCAGAATTATGAATCAACATATATTGCTGTAGGATAGTAATAGAGGATTATGATATATTGTTTTGATTCATGCATATTATCTTATGATAGCATATTCACAGTTAACTATGTTATTGTTGTGATGATTGCAAACACAAGTTTAATTAGTTTACAAGGGGATCAATTGTGAGGGCATGGGAAGGAATGGAAAGATGGGGGAGTTGGATTCCTCATTAAGTAGGCCACCTCATATGTATGGCATGTGCCACATGAGGCCACCTCATATGAATGACATGCACCACACGAGGCCAAGGAGGCTAAGATACCCCATCGAATAACTCTCTTCCATGCTCCTCATGGTTGAGCATCCCCAAGGTGGAGTAATAATCAGAATAATAAATTTACTATGGAGTTACCAATGTTTGATCATGATGTTGTACTTGTTAGATTATTATTGTAATTGATCTCTAACTTGTCTGCATGGACTAAATCAAGCCAAGGGACTCTCTAAACCCGTTGTTGCTCGGGAAATTGATAATTTTAGGGAAAACTTAGCATAATTCCTACTAGGGACATTACAACAATATAAAATTCAATTAAAAATTACTCAACTCTCATACTTAGGTTCCCATCCTTGATATGCATAAATTCATCATTTAAATTGCTTTAAGTCCTCAACTAGGTATCCGCTTTAGCTTTGCATAATATTTCTTTTAAAAATAACATAAGTCATCAAGCTAGGCATGGGGTCCAAAGGGGGCACTTGACATTATAATATTAACTTAAGTTGCAAACCTTCCATTTTTGAACTCCAAGAATGTTGGAGAAGCCATTGCTGAAAATACCAAGACATCAAACACTGCAACTGCCACCACTGCTAAAATTGGAAACCCCGCTCCGAACTGCTACCAAACCCTTGCTAGAAATATCACTTACTAAAAATAGCATACTGCTAAAAATAGTAACTCCAAACTCAAAATGAGCATATTTTGGGTAGTCGTCGCGACTTACTAAAAATGGATACTGCTAAAAGTAGCAGTGATTGCCCACAAAGGTTCTCAGAAAACCTCTAGAAAGGCCCAAAAATCTTTTTGGCAAACTCCAACAACAAACCCTTGAAAAACTAATAGAAACCTCCAAGAATCTTGGAAACCCTAAGAATTGCCTTCGAGTAGCCTATGGGACTCCGAAAATAGGTTGTCGGCCATTGAAAAGCATAGGGCTAAAAAGAGGACATTACGGTTCTCCCTCCTTGAGATTGCTTGTCCTCGAGCAATGCCACCACAACCTCGAAAACAATAGACCAATCCACATAAAACCAAGTAAGATACCAGGATCCCACGTCCACCTCAAGAAAGATTCACCATGTTGACGTTGCACCACTTTGATCACAACTGTAAAACCATCCTGCCAAATTTGCACTATTCTCTCTTGTAACCTCGAAATGTTACCATCCACGAGACTCAATCTGACATACCTAGGAGGCCTAAAATCAACACCATGCAACATCTCCTGCCCAAACCTCTCTAAGAAGTCCATATCTGCAATCCCACTGCCAAACACAATCTCGGGCAATAGGAAGGAAGGTCTGCTCAACCCAAAACCATACTCCTCAGCATATCTCCTCATAGTGTCAAGCAGTGCCATGGTTGCAAAAGTGACTCCCTCCAATCTTCTTGCTAAGAGGAAAACCATCCTTAGCAAGAGTTCTACGAGCTCATCATCATAATACCACACACAACCATGAAGACTTCTGAAAACTTTGACTGTTCCAACTCGAAGAGTCACAGATTGATGAGCCAAAGCATGTGGAGGTTTGCTGTCCTGAACCAACATTGTGAGTAAACTATTAAAATTTGCTTCATAGACCTGTTATCACCTGGAATATGCACCTTACTGAATCTTGAATCCAACTATCCTGTCAAACATGGGATGACCTCTCGAGTTGTGGGACTCACGAAACTCGAGGTCAACCTCCGATTATAGGGCGGCTTCCCCTTGGTAAAATCACCTAAAAAACTAACTCTAATTAAAGAACCTTACTGGGAAAAGAGAGGAGAAAGATCTGATAATCTGAAACTAAAACGAAAAATGGAGGTGATACACGAAATATAGTAGATTTTTACTTCGTTTTAGCAACACAACATATGAATCTCAATCTAAAGCTTCTCATAGTAATTTGCAACAATAATTCGGAGGTAAAGTTAGAACAACAACAATCAAGGAGTCATAGGACTCACAATAATACTTGCTTTTCTTTCATACACAGAGAAAATTGAAACAAATAGAGGCAAAATGCTGATCTTTGAATCACATAAGGCTGCTACAATGACTGCTTTCTAGAAAAAACAGAAAAATATTACATCACAAGCATACAATCAACCATTATTTCAGAGTGAAATAAGGTTGAAGATGCAATCAATGAAGATGATTACAGAAGTAGAGACCTAATTATGACTGAAAAAATCAAAGGACTGAATGTCACTTTGTCACAATAAAATTTTCCAATACTTTTCAACAAACATAGGCCTCTTATTTATAGATCTTGAGAGCCTAAAATCAAAAATTCATGTTGACTTTAGATATTTTCCCTATGAGTTGTCATCCTTATCCTCTGTAGATAAGATATTTGTAAATCGTATCCTCTATGGATAAGATATTTTGCAATCCTTATCCTCTGTGGATAAGATATTTTGCAATGTTTATCCTTTGTGGATAAGATATTTGTAAATCTTATCCTTATCCCTTGACTTTGACTTTGACTTTGTTCCCTTGACTTTGACTTTCTTTTGCAAAAAATATTTTTATTTTATTTTTTCTTCTGATTTTCCATAAAAATCAGGTAACACTTTGGTGATCTCAAGGGGGTTATTTGCCTGCTGAATAACTGGCCAACTGCTTTATAGTCCATTGGGCATGGAGTCTTCATATGGATCAACAAAAACTGTTTGCCTCATCAAAACAATGTTACCAACCTGCTCCAAAAGAAAGGAGCCTGCTACAAATAGCAACTTGTGCATAAAGCACTTAGGGAAATGAAAAACAATAGCAATGTGCGAGATGCACTTAGAGGAATTGAAACTAAACAATCAATTAACTCAAGGTCCCTCAAACATTAGTAACAATGTTTGAGATGTATCCCATTGACTGGGATATGCAAAACTTCACCATTAAGCCTTGAGATTTGAAATGCATTGGCTTGCTTGCAATTGGTGATGATGTAGGGACCACTCCATAAGGCGTCAAATTTAGAATATCTACCTGCCTATGCTCTGTCAGCATCCCACTTCAAAACCAAGTCACCTTCCTGAAAAACTCTTCCAACAACTTTCTTATCAAATGTCCTTTTGACTTGTGCTTGATGAACCTCAAGGGTTTTCATAGCTTGATCTCTAACTTCTTCCAACTCCATCAATTCTACCAACCTTACTGTCATAGCATCACTTTCCAACAATTCCAATTGTCGAGCAATTTCAAGAGAAGGTAATTCAAAAGATAATGAAAGTTTTGCTTCTTTGCCCTAAACCAGCAAGAAAGGAGAGTTGCCTACAACCCTCTTTGGCGTGATCCTATCAGCCCAAAGGGCTGTTCGATGTTTGGTGTGCCATGTCCTCTGATTATTTGCAACGGTCCTCTTGATGATCCTGATCAAATTCTTCTTTGTAGGCTCAACCAATCCGTTACCTTGAGGGTAATAATTGGAAGATGTCTTCAAGTATACTCCATTTTGAACAGCCCATTCACTGATTTTGATACCTAAAAAAGATTTGGCATTATCTGATATAACAGTGAAAGGAACACCAAACCTTGTAACCAGCCCATCAAGAAACTCTAAAATGGAAGCTTCAGTGGCATCTTTTAATGCAACGGCTTCGGTCCACTTGGTGAAATAGTCTGTAGCTGTTAGCACCCATTTGTGACCTGCACTAGAAGGTGGATTAATTACTACAATAAAATCTAACCCCCATTGTATAAATGGTTGGTCTGTCTGAATAGGATGGAGTGGTAGAGCAACAAGTCTTTGCTTTCCTGTAAAAATAGCACAGTCTTCACAACTTCTCACCCACTTGTGGGCATCTCTGAATAAATTGGGCCAATAATACCAACCCTCATGATTTTTACAGCAGTTGTCCTTGGTGAGTAATGACCTCCTGAAAGGCAATTATGGAATTCCTGGAGAACTTTGTTAATTTGATCTTACTTAATGCACCTCAAAAGTACTCCATTAATGTCCTTTCTAAATAAAGCACCATCAATAAGAACATAAGGAATGGACTGAAGTCTGAAATACCTTCGTTTTGATGAACTTAACTCTTGGGAATATTGGCCTGTTTGAAGAAAATGGACCATATCTTCATACCAACTAGCAGGAGGTGTGTCTACAGATAACTGTGGCTCTTCATTAGCATAAACCATGTTTGAAGCAGTCATTATATCTGCTGCTAGTTGTTTGCACTACCCTTGTCCTCTTACTAACCTTGCTATTTTGATGTCCACGTCATATTCCATGACTCTCGTGATCCAACCAGCTCTCTTTTCGCTCACATTCCTTGCTCAAAAGAAACTCTTTTATGTTAGTGTTTCTTAGATCAGATTAGATAATAAATTACTCAATAGAATTGCAACACATAAGACAATGAACACAACAAGATACCCTGGGAAAACCCTCCTACTCGAGGGAGAAAAACCCAGCAAATGATTCTCTTATATATGATAACACAGTGACAGAAATCTGCTTACAACACAGCCCAACAATGGCTAATAGAGAGTCACAATGATTTCCCACTTTTCCTTAATGCTCAGATACAAATGAATCTGTTCTTCCTTGATATCGGTCTGCTGCTATAGAAATGATGATCTGGTGCTCAAGTATTAACTTCTTCTAGGAATACGAATTATGATGAATGAACTGGATTTCTGTTCTCCCTAATATATGCGAATTTCTGCTCTTGATGATAATAGCGAACTTTCTTGATGATTCGAATTACCTTTAGCAAGGATAATGACCTTGTACTTATACATCATAGGCGCCTCTTGACTTAGGTCGGCCTCTTTAAGAAAAAATACAATAAATGATAAACAATTAAAATAACATGAAGTCGGCTCAAGGTTGATACAAGGAGAATGCGAACTTAAAGGGTCGGCTCTTGGTTATATTTAAATTGTCTTTCTTGGGAAGTGCAGACCGAAGCTGCAAATAACATCAACACTCCCTCTCAGCTAGGGATGAACTTCCATCTGCACAAGACACACCATATTAGAATGAAAACAAAATAGAATATCACCTCAACATGATATTAACCATTATGGCTACACCCATAGATGGTATAAACTCATCACGGATTCCCTCACGTGATGTTGTCATGGAGTCACACACATGACTTCCACCATAGCTTCTCCCAGAGGGTGGAAACAAGGGCTTTCACCTCAACTCTCTCTCATCAGAGAATTGCATTATCAAGGGCTTACACCTCAACTCTCTTTCAACAGAGAATTGCATTAACAAGGGCTTGCATCTCAACTCTCTCTCAGCAGAGAGTTGCATTCTCAATCAAGGATCACTGATTACTGAGACTCTTTCTCAGTCAAGGCTGCATTCTCCACCATACCAAGTTTCTCTCGGAAGTATACAAACTTAATCCTGGCGAGAGGCTTGGTGAGAATGTCTGCCGTTTGCTCTTCAGTGCTGATATACCTCAACTGTATAGCTTTCCTTTGCACCATATCTCTAATATAGTGGTACTTGATCTCAACATGTTTTGTTCTGTCATGAAACACAGGATTGACAGAAAGCTTCACACAGCTTTGATTATCACAGTGTATGATAGTAGGCTCCATTGATTGTCCAAACAATCCTGCAAGGAGCTTACGAAGCCACACTGCCTCACGAGCTGACACACAAGCTGCAATATACTCTGCTTCAGTTGTACTCAAGGCCACTGAAGACTGTTTCCTGCTACACCAGGAGATCATAGCAGTCCCCAAACTGAAGCAACAACCAGAAGTACTCTTCCGATCTGAGACACATCCTGCCCAATCAGAATCAGTAAAACCATGCAGCTCCAAATCCACATTTGAAGAATATCTCAACCCATATCCAATTGTGCCACATAAATATCTCAGGATATGTTTAGCTGCTACAAGATGTATTTGCTTTGGTTCACACATAAACTGGCTAAGTGCACTCACTGCATAGCAGATATCAGGTCTAGTGTTAACTAGATACATCAATGAACCAATCAACTGTCTATACATCGTAGAATCCACTGGTTCTGAACTAGCTGCAGCTTCTTTCAACTTATCTAAATTAGTCTCCATGGGTGTAGACATAGGTTTGCAGTCAATCATACCAAACCTTTTGAGAATGTCAACAGTATACTTGCCTTGACTTAGAATCATCTCATCTGGCTTTTGCCAAACTTCTAAGCCAAGAAAGTAATGCATAAGACCTAGATTCTTCATCTCAAACTCTGAAGCTAATTCCTTCTTGCATTTTAGAATTAGATGTTCTTCACCAGTAATGATCAAGTCATCAACATATAAAACCAAAATCAATGCTTCACCATTTACTACTTTGAAGTAGAGGTTAGAATCTGCATCATTCTTTGAGAAACCCAGACTTGAAAGATACTGATCAATTCTTTCATACCAAGCACGAGGAGCTTGTTTAAGACCATACAAGGCCTTCTTCAGCTTGCAGACATGAGACTCTTTCCCATGCACCTCAAATCCTTCTGGTTGCTCAATGTAAACCTCTTCTTCTATTATGCCATTCAGAAAAGCTGTCTTTACATCCATTTGGTGAATCTTCCATCCTCTAGATGCAGCAATAGCAATGATGGTTCTAACAGACGTGTAACGAGCCACAGGAGCAAAAGTTTCTTCATAGTCAACTCCCTCTTTTTGTGAGAACCCTCTAGCCACAAATCTAGCCTTGTGTTTCTCAATGCTCCCATCAGCTGCATGCTTGATCTTGAAGAGCCACTTAGAAGACACCACAGATTTGTCTTTGGGTCTAGGAACTATATCCCAAACATCGTTCTTAAGTATAGACTGATACTCCTCAATCATGGCATCCTTCCATACTTGTTGACTAGAAGCTTCTTCAACATTTGAAGGCTCTGACTCAATAATCTGACTCATCAAGGCAACATAACTAGAGAACTTGTGAGGTCTCTTGCTTTCTCTCAAGGCTCCTCTTGGAGCTGCAAACCTTTCTGCTTCCTGCATTGTCTTGCGAGCCCAAAGAGGTCTTTTCTTTCCAATCACAATGTCTAGAGGCCCATCAGTAGGATCCAAAGGCTCAGCTGGATCAATATCTTCTTTAGGTTTTGTATCCTCCTTCAGATTCTCTGGAATATGGTCAACTTCCATATCTTGAGGAGGTTCTTCTTCATCAATCTCCATAGGAGTGCCTTTGGACCTTCTATAAGCAACATCTTCCTCAAATGTGACGTCTCTACTAATCTCAATAGACTTCTGTCCTGGAATGTAAATCCTGTAAGCTTTTGATGTCTCACTGTAGCCTACAAGAATTCCTTTCTTCCCAGAAGGTTCTAGCTTTGTTCTCTTTTCCTTTGGAATATGAACATAGACTGGACAGCCAAAGATCCTCAAATGACTAACTTCAGGCTTCACGCTTGAGAATGCTTCTTCAGGAGTTTTATTCTCTAAGATCCTGTGGGGACTCCTGTTTTGAACATAGACGGCTGTTCTTGATGCTTCAGCCCAAAGAGAGATTTGTAAGTCTTGATCATGGATCATAGCTTTCACTGCTTCCACAATAGACCTATTCTTCCTTTCAGCAATACCATTTTGTTGTGGATTATAGGGAACACTGAACTCCCTCTTAATCCCTGCTTCAATACAAAAGTCTCGAAATGTGCCAGAAGTGTATTCTCCACCATTATCAGATCTCAATACTTTGATCCTCTTCCCAGACAGATTTTCAATCTGTGCTTTGAATTCTCTGAATCTTTCTAATACTTCTTCTGATTCTTTAGATCTCAAGAAATAGATCCAAGTCTTTCTAGAGTAATCATCAATGAAAATAATATAATACAAGAAACCACTAGATGATGCAATAGACATTGGACCACACAAATCAGAATGAATGAGATCAAGAATACATTTAGATCTACTTTCACTGGAATGAAACGTACCTTTTGTGTTCTTGCCTAGGGCACATCCCTTGCATGTACCTTCATGTTCTTGATCGAATTTCGGAAGACCGGTGACCATCTTCTCCATGATAGGTAGAGCACGAAAGTGAATGTGAGCCAATCTTCGATGCCAAAGATCACACATGCTGGTACTGTTATGCACAAGTGCTTGAAGAGGACGAGTGCACAGCGTGTAGAGACATTCATGTCTAACTCCAATCACTTGAGCAGTTTTGAAGCTGGAGTTCTTTGCCCATATAAGAACTTTCCCTTTAGAGAAGGCAACTTGATAACCCTTGTCTTCTAATGCTGAAATTGAAACAAGGTTCCTCTTTATCCCTGGTACGAACAGTACATCATTCAACTCCAAAGAAATTCCAGAATCCAAGTGAAGAGTGGAATTTCCAATCCCTTTTACAGAATATCTAGCATCATCTCCAATAACAACTTGATCACTAGAGTTGCTTTCCATTAAGTTTGAAAGGTGACTTCTGAATCCGGTGATGTGCCTAGAAGCACCACTGTCAATCAACCAAGTGTTAGAGTCAGTAGAAACATTGCTAGACAAGGCTGAATAAAATAGATAATCACTGGAGTCCTTTTGTGGAGTGACTTCTTCAACATCTGCAGTGGCAACTTGAAGCTTAGGTCGTTGAGGGCACACCCTCGCAAAGTGACCATACTTATCACAACGAAAACATTGAATCTTGGACATGTCTCGTTTCCTTTTGTAGGTAGGAGCATCATCATTTCCATCTTCTCGATTCCTTTTGAAGAATCCTTTCTTAAAGCCTTTTCCTTTGTTTGATGAATGAGAGGCAAGAACTTGTAATTCTTGATTCTTTGAGCTTTGACCAATTCCTCTTGCTGTTAGTCTTGACTCCTCTTGAATGTAGTCAATCCTTAATCGATCAAACTTGGGAAGTTCAGATCTTGCACTAATTCCTTGAATGAACGCCTCCCATGAAAGCGGAAGACCATTGAGAGCAAGCATAGTCAGTTCTTTATCATCAATCATGTGACCAATAGTGGAGAGCTGATCTTTTATCTCTGAAATCCTCATGAAGTATGTAATAACAGATTCTCCTTTCGCCATTTTCACATGATGAAGTTGTTGCTTCAGTGCAAGGGCTCGACTGGTGTTGTTGATTTCATACATCTCTTCCAAGGTTGTAAACATCTCTCTTGCTGTATCCAACTTGAAGACAATTGGTACAATATGATCCTTGACGGAATCAACCAATACTTTCTTTGCCCTAGTGTCTTTCTTTCTCCATTGCAGCTTCTCTTCTTCCCCCTCAGGTTCGGGAACTTTTGTTTTCACAAACTCAGCCAAATCATTCTCTTCCAAAGTTAGCATGAACCTGAACCTCCATGATGTGTAGTTCGAGATCCCTTTGAGTCTATCCTCGATTTTCAGACCGTTCACCATCTTGAGAAATTTAGAAGACAGACTGAAAAAAAAATGAGAGTTGCAAACTAACAGATCTGAATCTGATCACGATCTTTTTCACACCCGCTCTGATACCATGTTAGTGTTTCTTAGATCAGATTAGATGATAAATTACTCAATAGAATTGCAACACATAAGACAATGAACACAACAAGATACCCTGGGAAAACCCTCCTACTCGAGGGAGAAAAACCCAACAAATGATTCTCTTATATATGATAACACAGTAACAGAAATCTGCTTACAACACAGCCCAACAATGGCTAATAGAGAGTCACAATGATTTCCCACTTTTCCTTAATGCTCAGATACAAATGAATCTGTTCTTCCTTGATATCGGTTTGCTGCTACAGAAATGATGATCTGCTGCTCAAGTATTAACTTCTTCTAGGAATACGAATTATGATGAATGAACTTGATTTCTGTTCTCCCTGATATATGCGAATTTCTGCTCTTGATGATAATAGCGAACTTTCTTGATGATTCGAATTACCTTTAGCAAGGATAATGACCTTGTACTTATACATCATAGGCGCCTCTTGACTTAGGTCGGCCTCTTTAAGAAAAATACAATAAATGATAAACAATTAAAATAACATGAAGTCGGCTCAAGGTTGATACAAGGAGAATGCGAACTTAAAGGGTCGGCTCTTGGTTATATTTAAATTGTCTTTCTTGGGAAGTGCAGACCGAAGCTGCAAATAACATCAACATTTTACACTAGCATGATTGACCATTAACTGAATCTTGTTGTTAGAAAGCATATGTCTGAATTTTTTCAAGGCTTTAACAACAGAAAACACTTGCTTTTCAACAAAATTATAGCTGATCTCATAGTCCTTTGATGGCTGGCTGAAAAATGCAATTGGCTACTCCAAGGAATCTTCATTCTGTTGTGTCAAAATAGTTGATATACTTTCCTCGCCTCTATAAGCATATAGAATGAAATCCTTCTCATAATTAGGATTGACCAAGGTAGGAGCTTCAAAAATTGCCTTCTTTATCTCCTCAAAGCTGTCTTTTCCTTCTTTTGTCCAATTGAAAGGAACATTTTTTTTCAACATAGAAGTGAGAGGTTTACTCAATAATGCAATGTTAGGAATGAACCGTCTCATAAAATTATTCTTACCCAGAAAGCTTTGTAGTCCTTTCTTATGGCTTGGAAGAGAGAGAGAGCAATAATAGCACTTACTCGCTCTGGATCAATGGACAAACCTTCCTTGGAAACAACATGCCCAAGCAGTTTACCTTCAGGAACAACAAAAACACATTTCTTTGGATTCAAAGAAATGCCAAATTCCCTGCATCTATTAAATACTTTCGTCAAATGACCTAGATGATCAGCCTCATGTTCAGAAAAAACAGTTGAGGTTTTTAGATAAACAAGAACAAAATCATTAATCAGCCCTTTGAAAGCCATATCCATCGCTCTCTGAAAGATTGCACCCGCATTTGCTAAGCCAAAAGGCATCTTTTTGTAAGCCATGGTACCCCATTTGGTAGTAAATGTTGTTTTGAATTGATCTGATTCTTGCACAAGTATCTGATTATAACCTGAATAACCATCTAACAAAGAAAATCTCTCAGCCCCAACAACTGTTTGCAAAATTTGTTCCATAGAGGGAAGAGGGTAATGATGTTTAAGAGATGCCCTATTTAAGTCTCCGAAATCTACACAAAGTCTGATTTCACCATTCCTTTTCCTGACGGGAACTAAATTGGCTACCCAAGATGAGTGTTTGATTGGGTAGATAATATTGGCATCTAAGAGTTTGGACAACTCTTTATGCACGACAAGCTCTATCTTAGGATTTATAGGCCTTTGTCTCTGTCTAATTGGTTTAGCAGCATTATCCAACTCAATAGTATGTTGGGCTAAACTAGGATTAAATCCTTTCAAATCTTTGTACGTCCATGCAAATATATCATCAAATTCTTTACAAAGACTAAGAAAAGACTTCTTTTCAGCTTTGGAACATACCTTGCCCACTTTCAGAACTTTGTCTCAAGCAATTTGGACTTCCTCATAGTCATTTTCCTTGATAGACATGGTCATTTTATCCTTCCTAAGCTGATCGTCACTGTTGAAGATGCTCTCCAACGTGACCAAACCCTTTGGCAATTTGTTTGTTTTCAATTGGATAATCTGATCACCATACTGTTGATCCAAGCTTGACTGATTTTGAGCAGCAAATTCTGCTTCTTCTACCAAAAAATTGGTAATTTGTTGATCATCTTCGAAAACCCGCCAGCTGATTACATTATCCGGGACAGCAGGCCTTACTAGCACTTTAACATGTTCATTTTCTTTAGTTACATTCTTGGGTATGTCAAATTGTGCCCCAACTGCTGCAAGGCGATCAACATTTTTGTTTTGTGCTTTGGGGATAGCTTGGATGTTGAAAGCATCAAAACTTTCAATAAGATCCCAAACTATGTGCTTGTATGATTTCAACAAGCTGTTCTTGGAGACATTTTTGCCTCTAACCTGATGTACAACTAGTTCACTATCTCCAAATACCTGCAATGATTTGATTCCTCTTTTGTTTGCAAGCTGAAGACCTTGTATCAATGATTCATACTCAGCCACATTATTAGTACAACTGAAATGAAATCTAAAAGCAAAAAAGTATTTCTCTTCTTGGGGAGAAATAAGAGTAATACCAGCCCTTGCACCATTCTTGGACCTAGATCCATCAAAAATTAAAATACAACTGCCATATACCATCTTTTGCCTCTTGTGCCTTCAACAAATTTGGAATTTCTGCCTTTTCCTCATGGATACAATATGTTCCCAAACCTGTATCTTCCATGTCAACATACAAATAAGCTGTGGAGTAGGTTGCCCACTCATCAAGCAATAAATTTGGTATTTCCTCTATGGGAGTGGTAGTCTCATGATCATCAATTCCTTCCTCTTGGTTTAGAATAGTGCAATTCATATTCATTGAAGGAGTATATGGCTCAATATGGTCTTTGGAGATAGGTTCAGCTTTGATAGTGACCTTAGTTCCATACCTAGTTCTAAAGAGCATATGAGACCAATCAGATGATAGATATCCTCCTATTTTGGTTGTAAACTTCCCTAGATAAACAAATGGCAAAGTAGGGAGGAAGATCTATAACAGATACATCTTGCACAACAGTGCAATTTGGGGATGCATGTAAGGTTAACTTCAGATTTTTAATGACTCCTATGGTTCTAACAGCAGTGCCATCTAATTGCACCACACCCTTGGTGGTGGTTTCATATTTTATATTCAGTTGATCAACTACGTTTTTAGGCATGATGGAAGTACTAGCCCCTGAATTGATCATACAATTATGAACAATGAAATTACCAATGAGTAAAGACAAGTAGAATGGAGGAGGCTTATTGCTTTTGTTGGTATTAGTCTCCTCTTTGGGTTGAATCAGATTGGTTGTTGCTATAACACTTTCCTTTGCTGCTCTAGTTGGCTTATCAAACCCTTTCAAGGCTTCCTGCAAGAAGTCTTTCTATGTAGGAAATTAGGAATAGATAATGCTTCCCACATTGGTACATTCAAGTTAGTTTTCTTCATTTGATCTACAATATTAAATGGAACTGCACTAACATTTGGAGAAACCTTTGGGACAACAATATCTATTTTTGTTGGAAACTGATTTGGCACTAGATTGCCCTTTGGAACAGTTGCTACAATTGGAACAACAATAGTATTTGCTGCTATAGCAGCACTTGCGATGCCTTGGGATGCTTGTGCGATGGATGGTTGATTAACTATGGCAGTTGATCCATCTCCTATTGCTCTCTTCTTCGCTGCCCTACTGTACTGTGCTATGGAACTTGAGTCTTTTGTTGTTGTTCCAACCCCATTCATACCACAAAACTCAGCTTCCTCCCAATTAGCCAAAGTTGGCTCACCTTGCACATACTGATATTGACTTCTAGCATCTCAGCTCCTTCATACCGCTGTCTTGAATTGGTAGGTACATCCTATACTGTGAGAGCTGTACCATAGTTTCCCTCCTGCCATTCTTGCTCTTGTACTAGATTGTTTTGTGCAGGAACAATAGCTTTGGAGATGCCAACAACATTGGGATTTACTGTATTCAAAGGCCTAGCATAGCTTAACTGTCCTTGGCCTTGTGCATTTGCTGGATATGGTGGCCTATTTTGCTGATATGAGGGCTGATATGGCCTATTTTGCTGTTGATATGAAGGATTTTGCTGCTGATATGGTTTGTTTTGCTGCATTTGCTGTCTTTTTAGGGTCACTAACTCATTGCTAAAGCTTTGAAGCAAAGACTCTAATTCTTGGAGTTCACTAGAAGGTATAGTGAAATATACTCTCTCAATTTTTTTGATTTTCAATAAACAAATACAATGTAACCAAGCACCCGTTAAGGTTAGCTTAACCCAAAACGCTGCATGAAAGAACTCTAACCAAGAATGCGCCCTAAAACCACTTAAGGAGAAGGGGCGGGCATATGGTCAGAGGATCCCTAGGATCTACTGAATCAAAGTTACAAAGATTACACTTGAAAGAGAGATGCTAAACTCAACATCAAGAATGTGCACTCAAGTTCCTTTGACAGGCGAGGTGCTAACATATGGTGGAGTGCTAATGGCTGAATTGAAAGGTAATAGGCAGATTACTAGCCATGAAAAAACTTTCCATGCTACTACCAAACAGTGGGGGGAAAAGATTACAATTTAAACACTTCATCTACTGCGGTAGGCATCCACTCATGAGTGGGAATTCACCACTTTTCCAGTGGGTACAATGAGTGAAAGAATTAGCAAATTCTTTTTTTTTCCACACTGACGGTAAACCATCCAGGGGTTACAATGTGATAATTAAACACGAATAAGCAACAATTAATAGACTGAAACAATACTATTGTTATCAGCTTTACAAAATGAGAAAGAGCTGCAAATTACAGGAGAATTACAATAGTTTTGTAGCACAAAGAAGCTGGATGATCCCACATTAGATAGCTATCCACTTATTGAAGAAAGAATTGAAAACTCAAACTGAAACAAGTCTGATATAAAAATCTACAAACTGAAAATGAATTACTAGCAAACTGTAGCACACCAAATTGTTCATAACTTCATCCTATCTTCACCAATTGACATGGAATCAATTGCAGCAGCTTCTAGGAGTAAAGGGGCCCTTATTCAAACACATAAACTACACCAAAGCCTCCATATTTATTAATGCACACATCCAAATATCATTCTGGAAATGTATAGCCTTCAAGAGGGGCGATTTTCTCTTTAAAAATCAGAAACACATTAATAAAATCTGAAACCTCTTGGAAAGGGTCGCCCAAGGCTTATAATCATATAGATAAAATACCCATATCAGAAATAAATTCATGAAGAGAGCTGCAAGCAAAATCACCAATCAGCCATGTTTGCACCAGCAACTCAAAATCTGATAATAACATCAAATCTCCAACAATGAAGCTCAAACTGTACTTTTGAATGAAGCACACTCTCAATCCATCATCTAGGGAACCATAGTTTCAGGTCCGAAGAGTGGAATAGAATTTGCTAAGCTTTCCCTTAGCCAGATTTTGGATTTCAATCCAGCAGCATAACTTTACAACATTTTCCAAGGTAACAAATGAGAGAGCGAAGGCTTTCTTTTATAGAATTGAAGGTGATTGTTGGCTCTTTAGCTTCCATTTCTTTTTCCCTCCAAAAGAGATGTCCATTTCACTTTTGAAATATTTTAATTTTTATAACATTATATTCGCCTTTCTAGGCATCCAAAACTTGAGGAGAAATATTTACTATAAAAAATATTTAAATAATCTCCCAATGAGGCGTCCACCCTCAAGGCCACCTTTTAAAACAACTTTAAGTCATTAATACTAGGCCAAGGGGGTCAATAAGAAATTATAACATTAATGACTTAGAATAAATCATTTTACCGGAAATGAGCCTCAAAGCACTGAAGGCCAAATATGCTCCAAACTGCTTTGCCCGAAATGGAAACTGAGCTGACTACTGATGCTACTGCCCAAGATGGCACTGCCAGAAATAGAATTTACTAAAAATAGTAAATTTAGAAAAGTTGTTTGATGACTTTATAAGTCATATCACTGCGAAGCTCTCTGAAAATCTAGAAAAAATCTGGAATCCTTATTCATGCAAACCTTCTTCAGAACCCCTATAAAATAGGAAACCCTAATTTCCAATTTTGCTTAGCCTACGAGTTTCTGGAAATAGGCTAAAACCTCAAGAAGAGCGTAGGGCTAAATCGGGGACATTACATATAGCAAGAGGAGTTGTTGGAACAATAGTTGTAGGAATAGGAGTTATGGTTGGTTGAGCTGCTGAAATTTCAGGGAATAATGGCATGGGAGGCCTAGGAGCTATTTTTCCAGCTTGGATTAGACTATTTTCAGCTTGTATAGCCAAATCATAAGCAATAGGTAATACTCTCCCACCCATAGATTGTATCAACAAAGCAATATCACTATTCAAAGAGCATAAATAATATAGAAAAGTAATATTGGGAGTAGGTTATACCAAAGTTGGGATCCTATCCCATGTCTTATGAAACCTTCGATTGAAATCTATTAAGAACTCATGAGGAGCTCTCTTGATCGTAGACAACTGCTCCATGAGAGAGAAATGATCGCTCTTGTCATCAAACTCTTTGCAAAATGCTTCTCCAAGTTCATCCCAATTGTGGATTGAAGCATGCGGTAACCCTCTGTACCATTCACCTACTTTGCCCCTGAAAGAAGATCCTAAAAGCCTCACAGCAACATTATCTTGAATAACATGATGAAAAGAACAAACATTAGCGATATCTTGAATATGCTTTGAAGGTGTAGCTACCTTATCACCAGTAAAATATGGTAAAGCTTTTAAAGTTGAAATTGGTATAGCATCATGCTGGGTCAAAATAAGAGGGTTTCCTCCATCAAAAGTAGCAAAAGTTTGCTGCCTAGCCATTCTAGGAATATAAATTTTACTTGAGCTTGAAGAAATCTACCAAAAGGAGGAGTAGATTGGGCTCTTGGAGTTGCTTCAACTTTAGTTTTTCTTGTAGGAGATCTAGACAATCTTGATTTTCTACTTCTAGAAGAATTAGCTGATAACTCAACAAATTGAAACTTTCTACCTTTGGTAGAAGCCCTTGTTTGCACTCTTGGCATATGATGAAAACCTCTGATCTGCAACCAAAAGTTAGTAGAGTCGCCAGGTACTTTTGTAAACTTGCCTCTTCAAGTCTGCACTTACTGAGAATAGCACCACTTTCTTAGCTTGAAAATGTACAAGTCTTCGGACTGGTCCCACTGAGCGTGCCAAAAACTGTTATCACTTGGAATATGCACCTTGCTGAATCTTGAATCCAACTATCTTGTGAAACATGGGATGAGCTCTCGAGTTGTGGGACTCGCGAAACTCGAGGTCAACCTCTGATTATAGGGCGGCTTCCCCTTGGTAAATCATCTAAAAACCTAACTCTAACTAAAGAACCTTATTGGGAAAAGAGAGGAGAAAGATCTAATAATCTAAAACTAAAACAAAAAATGGAGGTGATACACCAAATATAGTAGATTTCTACTTCGTTTTAGCAACACAACCTATGAATGTCAATCTAAAGCTTCACACAGTAATTTGCAACAATAATTTGGAGGTAAAGTTAGAACAACAACAATCAAGGAGTCATAGGACTCAATAATACCTCCTTTTCTTTCATACACAGAGAAAATTGAATAGAGGCAAAATGTTGATCTTGGAATCACTGAAGGCTGCTACAATGACTGTTTTCTAGAAAAATAGCAAAATATTACATCACAAGCATACAATCAACCATTATTTCAGAGTGAAATAAGGTTGAAGATGCAATCAATGAAGAAGATTACAGAAGTAGAGACCTGATTATGACTGAAAAAATCAAAGGACTGAATGTCACTTTGTCACTTTGTCACAATAAACTTTTCCAATACTTTTCAACATATGCCTCTTATTTATAGATTTTGAGAGCCTAAAATAAAAGTCATGTTGACTTTAGATATTTTCCCTATGAGTTGTCATCCTTATCCTTTGTAGATAAGATATTTGTAAATCTTATGCTCTATGGATAAGATATTTTGCAATCCTTATCCTCTGTGGATAAGATATTTGTAAATCTTATCCTTTGTGGATAAGATATTTGTAAATCTTATCCTTATCCCTTGACTTTGACTTTCTTTTGAAAAAAATATTTTCCTTTTATTTTTTGTTCTGTTTTTCCATAAAAATCAGGTAACAAGACCTTCATAAGATGAACTCTGCGAGTTTGAAAGGTTTGAAGAAACAAATAATCACTATTGTTCAAAGTTGGGATCAACGAGGTACAATCAAATTTATGTTCTTTGCACAAGGGATAACAACAGTGCCAAAGGAATTCTCAAGTATGAGCATGTGAAATGAGCATTGTGTTGCACCTAAACAACTCATAAGTGGTTGGATAACACTCCAAAGCAATCTCCAACTAAAACCCTCTACTTGACAAAGAATGATGTGCCAACTCTCCTGAATGAGAGCAACCCAAAATGTGAGGTGGTTGTCCTGCAACGAAACAACAAGCTCAAGATTGGAAATCGGACCCACTCTTTGCCAAGGAACACTCTGAAGAGTAACCATCCGTTCATTTCTCCAACCCTTACTTAAAATCTCTCTCCAATCTATTTGTTGATAAACAATTGGAACCACCAAATGGTTGGTAAGCAAGGGGACAACAAAATAAGTTTTGAAATTTTGATCCTTATCCCTCCAAGGATCCTTCTTACCATACTCAATAAGCTCTGTCAATCCATATTGACGATCCCCAAAATGGATACCCAACCAAGAATGATCCCCAACATACCGGGAAAAGTACACATCACATCTCCAAGTGTAATCTAAAAAAAAATGCATATCCAAAAAGTTAGTGACTTCCTGGGTAAACCCATGTAGCCCATCCATGAAAGCTTCAACAACTATGGAGCATGGAGCAATTGTTGTCTTCAAACCCAATCCCCAAAAGGGATTAGTATAAGCTAAAGCATCACTCAACCCAAGGGATGGATTGTCAAACATGTAGACATCTTGTTTTGGTCCTTTCTCCCAAACTTCATAAGTAGCAAGCCTAGAATGCACTTTCCTTGTTGCTGTAGTGAAATTTCCAGCAGCTACCAAACCATGTTTTGATAAGACCTTGATGTCAAAGATGTGGAAGTCACCATGATCTAACACTTCCCATGTGGAAACTTCATCCTCAACCCCACTTATGCATTCTCACTCAGGCAACCTTCTTAGAAGATTATCAATCACAAAGATCGACTCACTGTCATGATCTATTCTCAAATCATCGATAAGCTGGGAGTCACATTTTATCTCATGCTTGGACACTTCACCAGGATCCCATATCTTGCCATTGATAGTAGATATTTCATCTTCCATCACAAAGAGGGGGTTATCATAAGTTGCTTCTGCACCCACTTCAAAGAGAGGGTTATCAAGAATTTGAATATCATTTCCTTTCTCTCGTTCAAATCCAACTTGCTGATCCAAATCTGCACTTGCAACTTTTGATTTTTGTGGAAAATCCTCTAAGTCAAACTCCTCTTGAAGACAATCAAGCTCATTAATCAGTTGCTTGATTTCTTCAGCTCTTTGTTCATTCTCTTGCACCCTGAGACGTTTGGAATCAGCTAGCTGATCTTCTACCTCCATTAGTGCTATATGAGTTTTTTCTAACATATCTTTTGTATCATGAAGCTCAAGAGTAAGCTCATCAACCTTTCTCTCCCTTTCTTTGAACGCACTAATAGCCTCCTTTGCAAACTCGAGGGCATAGTCTTGATCTCTAATCAGGCGTAAGAACTCTAATTTCATTATTTCCAATGAATCTTTGATTAGTTACAGATTAGGGAGAGTGAGTCCATTCCTAACTCCTTCCTGTCTCTCTTCAATCTGAGCCTTCCAGTAGAGTTCTTCAATTAAACTGTGTGTGCTATCAAATCTGGATAGAGCTTGCACTTCATCTTCAATGGACACCAAGGATTGACCCTTCCAATCATAAGCATGCAAGGATGTATAGCTGTTAGGTTGCATGCCAAAATCAGAACTTCCTTTCTTGTCATCAATGCCTCCATAGCTGCTCCAAGACTCTTGTCTCCCCCTTCCAACTTGCTGAAAATGCTCAATATCATGATGAGGATCAAACTCCACTAGTTCTTCAAGCCTTAGCTTACAATCAGCTTCATGTATTGATAAATCAGATTTTTGTTCAAGGTCATCATCAAACTTCCCACAATTAGCTCCTTCAATAGTATCCTCATTGCTTACATTGTGCTCTTTGATTTGAACATCATCATGACCAAAGGGAAATTCATCCCAAGTAGGATCCTCATTATACTTTGGTGCTAACACACCCGGGTCCCATGTGCTAAGGGGCTGATTGCTCGGCTCAAGGTAAATGTGATCACTGTACTCTTCATGATCGGATGCCCCTGTGAACGAGTCAATCTTCAACTTCCTGATACTAGTGTCATGATAGTCATTCATCTCCATATCTTGCAATGTCAAATCAGTCCTAACCAAATTTCTTTGTTCACCATGTACTGGATCTTTTGGACTGCCATCATAAGTATAAACAACATCCAACACAACGTCAACCAAGCCACTGTAATATCCCCAAATAGGATACTAAAAAGAAACAATAATATCTAAAAACTAAGGTACAAATCTGATAACAAAAACTTTTACAGACTAGGGCATAAATCTGAAATTTCTTTGCATTAATGTAGCTCCAAACAAACTCAGAATTTTTGATCAGATTTCAGATCACATTTACAACTATAAAATAGAAAATTTTAAATATTACTACACTCAAAAAATTGACAAATCAGACCCTTAAAACCGCCTAGAAATTTCTAGAATTACATATCAAATATTTTCATCAAATAAGTGAGCAGATTTCATACCAAACTATTGCAGATCTAGGTCAGAATATTTTCTAACCTTAGCCAACCCTCCAAAAATGGTGTTGGGCTCTCAAAATGACTAGCTTTAAGTTTGAAATTGTTGCCCTTTATGAACCGTCCTCAGAAAACTCAAGAATGAATGATTTGCAGTAGTGAATGCCTTCAGATCTCAATACCCAATACTGATAACATTGCAATTTTGGCCTCCAAGCCTAATAAAATCTTGCAGCCCACAATAAACAATGTGCTAGGGTTTCATAAACCGAAGTTCTTCCACCGAAACGCACTCTCCTGACTAGAGAGAGCCCGTATGTCTCATTGAAATCAGGGATACTTAAGGGTTTCAATCCTCAAGCAAAGTTGGAGCAGCAATAAGTAGATAACTTCATCACATTATGCCTCAAAATGAGTCTTTAGGGTGTTATATAACAACTCATAACCATATGATTTAATCTCCACCCTCCATCTTAATATCTTTAATCCAAAGGCTCACATTAAAACCCTAAAAATATGTTCTTATCAGCCCCTAGAAGCTAGATGCCCCCTTTAGGCTAATTAACACATGTTAAAAGATGTCACTTAAGTACATAAAAAGGGGACAACTTAAGTCCCTTGGTTAGGCATCACTTTAAGTTGCCTAAAAAGATGTGCCCAACATAAAATAACTTAAGTTCCTTAAAATAACTTAAGTTCACTTGAGTTCCTTAAAATAACTTAAGTTCATTTAAGTTGCATCAAAAGACGTGCACTCAACTTAAAATTAGAATTAAGAACAGGCCAAGGACTTCATTTCTTACCCAATGATGCTCTACGTCCTCTTCCTCTTGGGTAAACCAAGGAAACGACAACCAATCTGCTGCTAATCATCTTGATTTGAGTTGGGGACATTACAACATTTTTATTCCTTGCCAAGACAAGGTAAGAGCGTTAAAGCAATGCTAGGTTCCCCTAGAGGAATAACAAATGAACCATACCTCCTTGAAACTGATCCATCATAGAAGGTTTGATAATTTCCATGGTGGCATCTTCCTCAAACTTCATGTGTTCTTCATTCACAATTTCAATAGGTGACTTTTCCTCAATCTCGTAGTCATTTTGAAGTGTCATGTGCTCTTCATCTATAGCTTCATCTTCTTTAGGACTTAAAGTCCTATCATCAATGCACGGTGACTGAACCCATCTGGCATGCTTTGATACTCTTCAAAGAGTTGGGAAGCCTCTTGTTCAAACTTACTCTTGATCTGATCCTCAACTCTGCTTAAATGCATTGTCATAACTTTGAGTTTTATTGATCTTCCAATAGGCTGGCAGGAAGTTTAGCTCTGATACCACTGAAGTATACCACCCTTATTTTTTTTAAAACTTTACAACTTGCACCTATTGGCGTTAGCCCAAAATGCAATGATAGACAACCTGGAAAGCAACCCAGATCCCAGAGTGGGCAAGGTGAGAACTTCACTTTCTGATCACCCAAATCTTAGAGTGGGCAAGGTGAGAGCATACGGTGTAAGGGGATCTTTGCAAATATTCAAAGTGATAAAGTTAACTGAAAGAACACCTTCCACTTTCTGATCACCTAGATTCCATGTGGGCAAGGTGAGGGCATATGGTGGTTGGCTTACAATTAAGAACTTGGCTAAGCTACCACTTCTTCAGTGGGGTCAGTAGTAATAACAATGGTTGATAGTAAACAAGTAAAGCTATTGGCAGCAAGCCAGCCAATAGGAAAAGTAAAGCACTTGGTGGCAAAGCCAACCACTTTCACTTTTCAGCGGGAGCAACCACTTGTTCAGTGGGGTAAGTATCAAACTCAATACAAGAGCATTCAACAATGGTACTACCGATGGTGTTACAATGAACTCAACATAATCATATCGGTCCATTAGATATTATTGCTGTTATGAGAGGTAAATGATAGAAATATGAAGTAGAACACCCTCCCAAGATGCTACAATGAAGAATAAGAATACCCCCTTCAAACTAGAACATCTGAACAAGTATACCTCAAGATTGGTCCACTGGAGGTCAATGGAAGGACTTATAAGTTGCTACTACAGGTATGATAGCCAGAACAACAGTTTGGTATGCACATGCAGCATGCTGATTGCGCCAACCAGCAATAGTGCTATGATCAAGTTTCGTTCCAGCCAACTTCATCAATTCTTGCCAAAAAGTGCTGATGAATATGCGATCTCTATCACTCACAATCCTCTTTGGCACTCCATTAAGTCTAAAAATTTGCTCAAAAAACAGATCAGCAACTTGTGGTGCTTTAAACTCGAAAAACATAGGCATAAAATGAGCATATTTAGTAAGTTTGTCCACCACAACAAAATAGAGTCCTTACTATTCACCTTAGGCAGCCTCGTAATAAAATCCATCGATATTTGTTCCCATTTCTGATTGGGAATAGGAAGTGGTTGTAGCAGCCTTGTTGGAAAAGAAACTTCAGCCTTGTTTCTTTGGCACTCTAGACATTCCCTTACATGTTTAAGAACATTATCTTTCATACCCTTCCATGAAAATCTTTCACGAATGTACCTGTATGTCTTCGAATAATTAGGATGACCAACAAACTGGCTGTTATGAACAACAATAGGAATCTTATGCTTTAGTTTACTTTCGGGCACTAAGTAGATTCTATCCTTGTAATAGATGATGTCATTTAGCACTATATATCTTTCATCATCAACTTTACCATCTAAAATATCACAACCATGGTGATTCTTTGAATATTCAGTTAGTATGTGATCCTTCCAAGTAGCTAAATTTTTTGAGAGTGATAAAAATGTAGGATTTCTAGACAATGCATCAACAACAACATTATTTCTCCCTTTGACAAATTCAATGTCAAAATCGTACCCTTGTATCTTACTTACCCAACGTTGTTGTCTCTCACTTAGGCCTTTTTGCTCCATGAAATATTTGAGGCTATTATGATTAGTCCTCACTATAAACTTGTTGCCCACAAGATATTGCCGAAACGTTTCTAGTGCATGCATGATTGCTAACATCTCCTTATCATATGTAGAGAACCTCCTTTCAACTTCATTCAATTTTTGACTCTCATAAGCAATGGGATGCTTGTCTTGCATCAAAACAGCCCCCATACCAATACCAAATGCATCACTTTCAAGCACAAAGGGTTTAGAGAAATTCGGTAAAGCCAAAACAAGACAACTACTCTTTACCTTCTAAAGATGATCCATCATTCTTTGAGTCTCATCCTTCCACCTGAAAGCATCCTTCTTGGTCAAATCTGTCAAAGGAGCGGTTAATGAAGAAAACCCCTTCACAAACCGTCTATAGTATGTGCATAGGCAAACAAAACCCCTCAATTGTGACACGTTCTTGGGTGGTGGCCAGTCAAGTATAGCTTGAATCTTCTCTCTATGTACATTCACTCCACCATTCCCATTGACATATCCTAGGTACAATAGCTTAGTCATACCGAACTCACATTTAGAGAGGCTTTTGCAAAAAGAGAATTAGCTGCTAAGCTACTCAATACCTCATCAAGGTGACAAAGATTCTCTTCCCACGTCTTGCTATATACTAAGATGTCATCAAAGAAAACCAACATGAATTTCCTCAACTGCTTATTGAACACATGATTCATGCAAGATTGAAAAGTAGCCGGAGCATTTGACAATCCAAAGGGCATCACCAAATACTCAAAATGTCCATAGTGACACCTGGAAGCTGTTTTGTGTACATCCTGCTTTCAAACTCAAATTTGATGGTATCCTGAACGAAGATCTATTTTGGAAAAATAGACTGTTGCATGTAGCTCATCCAATGACTCATCAATACGCGGAATACAATAGAGGAAGCAAAATGACTAGAGCTAGGCCGTATATGTCCTGCATCCAACAATTCCCGAATAGTCTTCTCAATCTCATCCTTGAATCGTTTAGGATGACGATAGGGATTTGTAACCACTGGTTTTCTGTCCACAAGCTCAATGGCATGCTCAAATCCACGATCCAGAGGTAGTCCATGTGGTAAATCTGAAAACACCAAACTATGCTTGTCCATCATGTCTTGGATGTCCACATGATATCTACGTTGTCTTATATCTGAAGACTTATCTGAAACAAAACACTGCACTTCCCACTCAGCCTCTGAATGCCAAAAAATTCTCTCCATCCTCTTGGCTGAAATAACTCTAGGTGCCTTTAAAGATAAACTTCGTAACACCACCTTCTTACCATCTGCGGTAAAACATAATTGCATGGTTTTAAAGTCCATGACATATGGACTTATAGAATGCAACCACTGAACACCCAAAACAACATTAGTGTTCTCAATGTCAATCACATATAAATCATCAGTAAGGGTGTAGTTTCGCAAAGACATACTCAATTGTGGCACAAAATTAACACAATGCAATGTGCCATTCACTGTCTTCACTTGGAAGCCATCATGCTCTTCAACTTTCAAACCCCGCTTCTTCACATAGGATGCATCAATGAAGTTGTGAGTGGCCCCACTATCAATCAATACAATAACTCGCTGTCCTTGTATGATGCCCTTAACTCTGTAGGCGTTATAATGAGGAGTGGTAGAGAGAGTTGCAATCGCACCCTCCATTTGTGTCGAGTCATCCTGATGTTCATCTACGCTTGACTACCCATCCATCTGCTCCTACTGCTCATCATGAACCTTGGTCTCCTCCAACTCATCATCATTAGGCTCCTCGAAGACCTCAATCCAATGGTCTTTGCCCCAATTCTTACACTTATGTCCAGTCTTCCAAGGTTGACGACAATCATAGCAAAGCTTCTTTCGTCTGAAATTGTCCCTCAAATCACAGGATAGCCCACTAACTAGCTTGGATATCCCTCCTGCTGGTCTAGTATACTCTAGTTTCTTGTCCTTATGTGGCCAATTCTACGGTGAGGTTTTTTGCAAAAACTTACTAGGGAACCTAGCCCGTGGTGTAGATAACTCCATATTCCTTGCACGCTTATTAGCATCCTGCAAGGATGGTGGATCAAAAGCTTTGACCCAACCTCTGAGAAGTTCTGACAAACCCTCTATAAACCAATAAATCAACTTCTTCTCGGTCACATCAGAAACCATAACTTATATTTGTTGAAACTCTGAAATGTATGCATCAAGAGTCCCAACCTGTCTCAACTAAGCCAACTCCCTGGAGTGTGCCTCTGAATCCTTACGGTCAAACCGTTATATCAATGTAGTGCAAAATTGATCATAAGAGACTATTGCTCCATGTCCTTGTGTCACTAACCCATGATACCACCACTCGTGTGCAGCTCCTTCAAGGTGAGGGGTAGCAAACTTAATGGCCTCAATCTTCTTCATTTGATTCAAAGCAAGATAAGTGTCTGATTTTTGGACCCAAGCTCTAGCCATACACTTGGATGATCCATCAAAACTAGGTAGGGATAGTTGTCCCAACCTCTTTTGCAACCCATAATTTTGCTTCCCTTGATGTTGTTTTTGCTTGGGCTTTGTGCGCTTGGTGACCTCCAAGTAGTCCCTGAAAGAGATGGCTGATTGAAAATCCGGTCCCAAAGCTTGATACTTAGCTAGTATTTCAACATCTCATTATTTTCAATAGGTTCCTCTTGAGTAGGTTCATCTTCTTGTATGAAAGTAGGCATGAACGGTCTGGATTGTGACAAACCCATGGATTTGCTGGAAGAACATTCCTTATTTTCTGCAGTTTTTCTATTTACTTCCCTCTTTGTATGCACTAAAGACCTTCCATATGTTGTGTTATGAGCCAACTGACTTAAATAAAGATTGCTATCATGTAACAGCCTCACCATTTTTGAAAAAAAATGTTTTGCTTCTTCATTTGATGATGGTGGCTGATTGCGATTTGCCATTGATTCCTTCAGCTTTTCCAAGCTATGACCACCCTTTCCACACTGCAGTCAACCCAAATAGGCTGCCAAGTTCTTGCAGCTCTGATACCACTGTAATATCCCCAAATAGGATACTAAAAGGAAACAATAATATCTGAAAACTAGAGCACAAATCTGATAACAAAAACTTTTACATACTAGGGTATAAATCTAAAATTTATTTGCATTAATGTAGCTCTAAACAAACTCAAATTTTTTGATCAGATTTCAAATCAGATTTACAACTATAAAATAGGAAATTTTGAATATTACTACGTTCAGAAAATTGACAAATCAGACCCTTAAAATTGCCCAAAAATTTCCAGAATTACATATTAGATATTTTTATCAAATAGGTGAGCAAATTTCATACCAAACTATTGCAGATTTAGGCCAGAATATTTTCTAACCCTAGCTGACCCTCCAAAATGGTGTCTAAAATTGTTGCCCTTTAACAACCGTCCTCAAAAAACTCAAGAATGAATGATTTGCAGTAGTGAATGCTTTCAAATCTGAATATCCAGCACTGATAACATTGCAATTTTGGCCTCCAAACCTGATAAAATCTTTCAGCCCACAATAAACAATGTGCTAGGGTTTCACAGACCGAAGTTCTTCCAATGAAACACACTTTTTTGACTAGAGAGAGCCCGTATGTCTGACCGAAATCAAGGATACTTGAGGGTTTCAATCCTCAAGACAAGTTGTAGTAGCAATAAGCAGAAAACTTCATCACATAATGCCTCAAAATGAGCCTTTAGGGTGTTATATAACAACTCATAACCATATGATTTAATCTCCACCCTCCATCTTAACATCTTTAATCCAAAGGCTCACATTAAAACCCTAAAAATATGTTCTTGTTAGCTCCTAGAAGCTGGATGCCCCCTTTAGGCTAATTAGCACATGAGTGATAATAGATTTCCACAATCCATGAACAATGTTTCTGAGTGCTTCTTGATTAGATTGTGTGTATTTTTAGCATCAATGTTTCGGATCACACTCTGTGATCCATCATCAGGATGAGAGAGCATAAGGAGTAAAATGAATAGTTGTAGACAAAGAAAAGTCTAAAAAGGAAAAGAGAGGGTGGGTAAGAGAGGTTGGCACGAGAAACAAGGTGAGACAAAGCAACTAATGAGAAGACAAGAAAGCTAAAATAAATGCTAAGAATTAAAAAACAAAAGAAAATTAAGGTCAAGACAACTCTACAAAATATAATTATTAATTAGAAACACAACCTAGGACAATTAAAGAACGAAACAAATAACTATAAACTACAAAGAAGCAACCAATTAATATACATATTATTTATTATTCATAATAATGATTAGCAAGACACCTTAGAACGAAAATAAACAAGAAAAGGATAAATGAGAGCAAATTTAAATAAAAACAAAGCATTCCAAGAAAAAATAAATATTAATATAAAGAACAAATTCAAAAAAGCAGCCAAAATAAAGATACAAAAAATAACAAGAATAAGGAAAACAGGCACAAAGCAACACCAATGAAAAGCAAAGATCTAAAAAATCAAGAAGAAAAAATAAAAAGTGACAAGGAGATGAAAAAGAGCTTTGATATATATATACATATATAATGAGCAAGAAAATATAAATGCATAACAAACAACAAGACACTGAGACCAAGACCAAAATAAAGAAACCAAAAGGGGGAAGAAAATGGACACAAGAAAAAAACGTGAAAACCAAAAAGGCAAAATTAAAGATTTACATGAAAAAGATAAAAGGGAGAAAATAAATTTAAAATTACAAAATTAAATAAAAGTAATCATATTAAAGAAAAGGACACAACCAAAAACTTGAAAACCAAAAGTAAGGCAAAATTAAAAATTATCATGAAAAAAAACAATAAAGAAACCAAACAAAAGAAAGGCAAAAAAAACCGAACATAAATAAAAATAACAACAAAAAGAGAAAAAAAAAAATTGAAAAGAAAGAAAGTAAATGATACAAAATAAGACAAGAAGGCACCAAGATAAGAAACAATTAAATTGCATGGAAAAGAAGGAAATTATACAAAAGAGAGAATATAATTTCTTTCTTTTCCATACAATTTAAGAGAAGAAAAAAGATAAGAAAAGGCAAGCAAAGACCAACAAAAAACGAGAAAAATAAGAGAAGGCAAGAACATAACAAAAGGAAAATGAAGGAACATAAAAACTTAAAGAATTAGAAGAAGAAAATTATGAAACAAAACAAATAACCAAATTAAATAGATAAAAAGAAATAACAAAGAGGAAAAGCAAGAGAATAACAAGAACCAAGACAAAATCAAAGCACAAATGTAAGAATAAAACTGAAGGAGAGAAAGCCAAAAGGAAAGGAAAGACAAAAGAGAAAAACACAAGCGCCAAAAAACCAACATGGGTGCCAGGAAGACAAACCTAAGGATGAAAGAGAGAGAACAAATGACGAAAAACCCAACACGAAGGGAACAAGAAATACCAAGATGAAAAGAATCGAAGACGAGAGGAGGGGAAGGAGACCTGAGGAAAGCGAAGGAACGAAGGAAAAAAACCAAAAAGGAGAGGAAGGACCCATAGAGAAAGGAAGGGAAGGAGAGGGGTAAACCAACACATATGGGTGAGATAGGACAGGGAGCTACATAGACGACAGGGAAGAGGTAAAGACTAGGGATGGGACCAATGATGATGAGTTCTCAAGTTGGATAACAGTGGTTGCCAAGACAAACTTATCCCTCATCGCGATTAAGGTTGCGAGGATGATGGTTGATTTCAATGGCTTCTTTCAGCTTCCTCTTGAAGAAATATCTTCTTTGGATAAGATTTTGGTATCTTCAAGATAGATGTGATGCTTAGTGGAGGAGGAGTGGCTGGCTAGGGATGACTTGGAGGTGCGTTCATGCCTAATGTCGGCACGATGCTCTTTGATTTTGGTGCTAAAGGAGCGACCGGTTTCCCCATATAAGGAATGCCACACGAACAAACAATCTTATAGACTCTAGAGTCGAGAAGGATGTCTTTGGAGTCTTTGAGGGAAGGGATACACTTTCTTAAGGTTGAGTTGGGTTTAAAGGTGCAACGGAGGCCTTTTTTAAGGAGTTTAGAGATTTTCTTGGAGATGCCATCAACAAAAGGAAGGGAGACACTAGGGAGAATAAAGGATTGGCTTGGATTGGACCTAGAAAAGAAGCTAGATTTAGCTTGGTTGAAAGCCCTAGAGATTTGTTTGCTTGAGTAACCATTTAATTTGAAAACTTGGCGTAGGTGCATCAACTCTTGCATTAAGTTTCATCATCACAAATCTGGTAGGCTCTCCAAGTCAAGGTTTTAAGAAAACCAAACTTTTGGCTAGGATGATGATGAGAAGACGAGTGGAGGTAGAGATCGGTGTGGGTAGCCTTGTGGAAAACCTTATGACCTAAGGAGCCATCTGGTTTCTTGAGAATGGGAACGCCAAGGAAGGGAAGTTGGTTGTTGGATTCAACTTCCTTAGTGAAGGAAATGCATGGGACTAGGCTATTGAGATGGTTGTGGAATTCTTCTAACTTATCTAAGCCATGTGGCCAACATACGTTAGTGTCATCCACATATCGTTTCCACCATCTAGGTTTGAGAGGAAAGCAATGGATGGCCATTTCTTCAAAATGCTCCATGTAAAGGTTGGCAATAACAGGGGAAAGGGGCAAACCCATAGCCACACCGTCAACCTGCTCATAGATGACATTTTGAAAGGAGAAGAAAGTGGATCTTAAGCATAGTTCGACGAAGGTTGCTATCTCATCATTTGACTTTTGTCTCACAATTTCTAAGGAGTCGGAGATAGGAACCTTAGTGAAAAGAGAGACCACATCAAAGCTCACCAAGACATCGCTACTGCTTAAGCTTTGGTCTTTGATGAATTGGATAAAATGGCTAGAATTTTTGATGGAGTCAGATTGGCCAACAAGAGGGGCTAGCAATTTGGAAAGGAAGGAAGCAAGATGATAAGTTGGGGACCCCATGGTGTCGACAACTTAAGTACATAAAAGGGGACAACTTAAGTCCCTTGGCTATTAGCACATGTTAAAAGATGTCACTTAAGTACATAAAAGTGGACAACTTAAGTTCCTTGGCTAGGATCACTTTAAGTTGCCTAAAAAGATGTGCCCAACATAAAATAACTTAATTTCCTTAAAATAACTTAAGTTCACTTAATTTGCATCAAAAGACGTCCACTCAACTTAAAATTAGAATTAAGAACAAGCCAAGGACTTCATTTCTTACCCAATGATGCTCTATGTACTCTTCCTCTTGGGTAAACCAAGGAAAGGACAGCCAATCTGCTGCTAATCATCTTGATTTGAGTTGGTGACATTACAACAATTTGATTCCTTGCCAAGACAAGGTAAGCGTGTTAATGCAATGCTAGGTTCCCCTAGAGGAATAACAAATGAACCATACCTCCTTGAAACTGATCCATCATGGAAAGTGTGATAATTTCCATGGTAGTATCTTCCTTAAGCTTCATGTGCTCTTCATTTGCAGTTTCAATAGGTGACTTTTCCTCAATCTCGCAGTCATCTTGAAGTGTCATGTGCTCTTCATCTGTAGCTTCATCTTCTTTAGGACTTAGAGTCCCACCATCAATGCATGGTGACTAATTTTTGCCTTCCTCAGCTTACTTGTGGGTTGTAAACCACAAATAAGAACTTCTTTCTCTGATTACTCTTCAATGGCAAGTTCTGATTTTTCTTTCATTATTCTTCTGATGTACTTCACCAAACCCGTTTTTCTAGGTTTCAATATTACAACACAACCCACAAAAGAGTCAAAAGAAACCATGTTTCTAAACCCATCTGACATGCTTCAATACTCTTCAAAGAGTTGGGAAGCCTCTTGTTCATACTTACTCTTGATTTCATCTTCAACTTGTTGTACCCCAAATTAAAATTTTTGCTACACTTAGGCATTTTGAAGAAATGGTAAAAGTCTTGTCAAAATCTATCAAAAAGATTGAAAAATGGATTTTGCATGTTATGCATGAGGGTCAAAAACTCAAAGTTTTCAAAATATGAGGATTTGGGTCTGCTCAGAGCGATCTAGTCTACAAAATCCAGATCTCAGTTTTTCGGCCCTAAATTTTAGGAAATTTTCTAAAAATAGACTTTTTCTAGGTATTTTGGGTTTCTTCTAAAATGGATGCTAGCTAAAAATAGATTGTCTGACTCTAGGGGTTCAAACTGATTTTGATTGGTTGAAAATACTTCCTCATCAGGCTGGTCCAGTCAGAATCGTCAAAGGATCAGTTTTTCCCTAATGAGTATATACTGCTTTTTTCAGAAGCCAAATCAAGAGCTCCAGGGTCATCAATGGAGGTTGCTCAACTGCTAGGTGTCAGATTAAAGGTCTCAAGCACTGCATAGATCGAGAAACGGCGAAAGATGTTCATGATACAGAGAATGAAGAAGGGAAGCTAAAGGAATCTTGAAAGCAGTAAAACTTTGGCCAAGTCTGGAGAGCTCAGGCACCCCTGCCCAATCAAGGCGCCTGGGATTTTGTGCCTTAGTATATTTTCCTGTTTCCAGCGTGATGTAAATGCAGCATCTACCGAGCATGGAGCGAGGAATGAAGAACAGAGGGAAAAGTTGAAAAAATGATAAAAATGACTAACACTGCTAAGCTTAGGCGCCCTTGCTAGCCAAGGGCGCCCAGCCTTTCAAGGTGCCAAATGATGGAGTTGGGGTTCGTGCCACCAAGATGTTTTGTTCAGAATCCTTTTGGCTTCGCAATGAATCTAGCAACAAGTCCATTGGATCAATCTATTAGCCGGAATCTCAGATCGAACAAAGGAGTTTCATCACGGAGCAAACTAGAAATTATGGAAATTATCAAGAAAAAATCTATCTTTGGGAACTTTGGGCGCCCCAACTAGCTAGGGGCGCCTAGGCTTTTGGAGGGTCAAAGTCAACTGTTAGGAGTTGGAAATATTCTCAGCTTCTTCAGAATTCAGCTGGCTTTCCACTGGATATCTCTGCTAAATCATTAGATTCACCAATCGCCAACAAATTTAGATTGAATGAAGAACGGATCATGAGGAATAGAAATGGACAAATTTGAAGGATGAAAAATGCCTAAAAATAACTAAATCTGGAGAGCTTGGGCACCCCAGCTAGCCAAGGGCGCCCAAGGATTTGAATGCTTGAAAGTTGAAATTAAGGTTTGTAGTCTTCATAACATTCCTTCAGATTCCAACAGGCTCTCCAACGAAATCAACAATGAACTCAAAAGATTTGCCAATCATTAGATATTGTTGATCAAACGGGTAGAGAAATTGGAGGAAAGAAAGTGGAAATAACAGAAAAATCAACTCTGGAGGAGTTGGGCGCCCCAGCTAGCCAAGGGCGCCCAACCTTTTGACCCCTCAATCAATTTTTTCAGGATAAACCACCTCCAAAAGATCTTCCTTAGAATTCTCCAAGCTATCCAACGAATCTAGCTGTTAGTTCATCAGGCCATGTAAACATCTGAAAATGCGAAATCTACAGAGAATTCATCTGAAGGTTAGAAAACACAAAAATTGAAGAATATTGTTGATGAATGGTAGCTTAGGTCAGATATAAATGATGATTGCTAAAAGCATCATCATCATTTATATAAGATCAAATTGCTCTTCATGTAAAATATTTTCTGGAAATAAGTAATTTCGAATTTATAAAGCATGTATAAAATCGAAATAAATAAATGATGTTAAAATCTGCATTTAAATAAATTGGAACTCTTATCCGCCTTATATTGTAGGTTATGTGTTAATGATACTAACGAATGTTAGTAGGTTCTCTTAGAACTCGTGCGCCCAAAGGGACACGTCCCATGAGTGGACGTGTCTCCACTTGTGGAAACACGTCCTCTCATGAGACGTGTCTCTTACAGGCGTGTCTCCAAACATATAAATAGCAGATCCCTCATTGATATGCAAAAGATCGAAATTTATTAATGTTCTGCAATCAGCGCATTTAGCATAAAGAAAAGAAATCTGGAAATTGTTTTGACTTAGAATTCTCACACACAAAATTTCAGACCTTAGTGTTTCCTTAGATTTATTAGGATCCTATTCAATTACATTTACATGGTATCAGAGCCAAGTTGTGTGAATCCAAATCAAATCTAAATATCAGATCGCTCTAGAAAATTCGTATTTTCTAAAATCGAATTCACATAACATTCTTCATAATGTCAAGTGTGATCAGATTTGAAGATCGTCTTGCAAGAGTAGACAACTTCACATCATGGAAATTTAGAATCATGATTATCCTTAAAGAGAATAAGCTAGACTCACTTGTGAGAAAAAATAAGAAGGAACCAGAGGCTGATCCTGAGAAAACTCAATGGATTGAAAACAATGAAAAAGCCATGAAAATCCTAGTAGATGCACTTAGGGATCATATAGTACCCATCTTAGCAAAACATGAAACTGCATATCATATGTTCAAATCCCTTGAGAGTACCTATGAGATCAACAACACCAGTAGGACTCTTACATTAAAGAGGCAAATCAACAATGCTCAAATAAACAAAGGAGAGTCCATTAATGCATACTTCATGAGGATCATTGAACTAAGGGATCAATTATTCACAATTGGATATCAGATTGATAGCAAAAAGTTAACTCTAATTGCATTAGGAGGCCTACCCAACTCATGGGAGTCATTTGTTCAAGGAATAAGTGCGAGATCTAAACTCCCTAAGTTTGATAGGCTAAGAATTGACTGCCTTCAAGAAAAAACAAGACTCTCCACAAAAGAAAATAAACAGAAGAAGATAGATGAAGACATTCATGTACTCAACACAACGTCTAATAAAAGGAATAAGAAAAACTCCTACAAGAGAGGATCTTTTAAAAGAAAGAGAAATTCCAATGGAAAGGGATCTTCTAAGAAGAAAGACATCTCTCAAGTGCAATGCTTTAGATGTGATCAATATGGCCACTATGCAATGAAGTGCCCTGACAGATCAAAGCAACAAGCATCTTTTGCCAAAGTAGGAAAGACAAACTCAGATCATGAATCTGAGAACTTTGTGTTCTATACAGCCTTATCTAGTCAAGTATCTAACAACACCCACAACTGGGTAATTGATAGGTTCCTCTAGACATATCACAGGATTCAGAGAACCTAGACACTATGACTGAAAGGTATGATGAAGAAGTAACCATTGGGGATGATTTTGCACACCCTGTAAAAGGGGTTGGAACTTGCTCCATCAAACTGGCATCTGGTCTTTCTCTTCAACTCACTGGAGTCTTATTTGTACCTGGAATAAAGAGGAACCTAATATCCATCTCTGCCCTTGAAGACAATGGATATAGAGTTACCTTTATGGATGGGAAAGTTCTAGCATGGCCTAAGAACTCAACTATCAAGAAAACCCAAACCATAGGTGTAAGACAAGGGTACCTTTACAAATTATGCACTGAAGTTAAACAAGCCCTTACCCTTGACACCTTTGATTCAAATGAGATTTGGCATAGAAGATTAGGACACCTTCATTTCCGTGCCCTACCTTCTGTGGAAAAACTTGTAACAGGCTTACCTAAGTTAAAACCATCTCATGAAGGAACTTATAAAGGTTCTGCCTTAGGAAAGAATACAAAGGGATCCTTTCCCAATAGTTTGAGAAAAACCCTAAATGTGTTAGAACTGGTTCACTCAAACTTATATGGACCCATGTCTGTACCCTCTAAAGCAGGATTTCTATACTATGTCATATTTGTAGATGACTTCTCTAGGAAAACCTGGATCTATTTCCTTAAGTGTAAAGAATCAATAGAAATCCTCAAAAAGTTCAATGAGTTCAAAGCCCTTACTGAAAAATTCTCCGGAAAGAAAATAAAAACCTTAAGGACAGACAATGGGAAAGAATACACCTCTGAAATTTTTAAGGAATTCTGCATGAGTGCTGGAATTAAAAGGGAGTTCGCAGTTGCCTACAACCCTCAAGAAAATGGGGTTGCTGAAAGAAAAAATAGAACCATTGTAGAAGCTGCTGAGGCAATGTTGCTTGACCAAAACATTGAAACTTCTTTCTGGGCAGAAGCCTTTAGGACTGTTGTCTATATCCAAAATAGATGTCCTCATTCTCATCTTGATAACAAAACTCCTGAAGAAGCCTTTACCGGCATAAAACCTGACATTAGTCATTTTAGGATTTTGGCTATCCTGTCTATATTCATGTGCCCAAAGAGAAGAGATTCAAACTAGAACCTTTTGGAAAGAAGGGGGTATTTGTGGGTTATAGTGAAACTTCCAAAGCCTACGGGATATTCATACCCGGGCAGAAACAAATTGAATTGAGCAGAGATGCCATCTTTGAAGAAGACATTGCATTCAAAAGGGCAAGAAGTTCTAGTGAGATAGAAACCTATTCCCCTAGAGTACCTGAAATGGAACCTACTCCTGACATTCAGAGGGAGCATCCTGAGGAAATGCCACATGAACTTCCTTCTACTTCAGATGAGAATACAAATGACAACGGTAGAAAGAGACCACTTTGGGCCAGAAAGATGATCAAAGAAGTCGAGTATCATGCAACACCCAAAGGAACGTTTAGGGAAAGCAAAAGACCCAAACGGTTCTCTAGCTATGTTGCTCTAATGAACAACATCATAAACTCAGAACCTGCCAGTGTTGCAGAAGCCTTTCGACATCAAGCATGGAAGGATGCAATGACAGAGGAATATCGGTCCATTCTAAAGAATGATGTATGGGATATAGTGTCTAGACCGAAAGAGAAATTTGTTGTCTCTTCCAAATGGCTCTTCAAAATCAAGCATGCTGCTGATGGCAGTATAGAAAAACTTAAAGCACGTTTTGTGGCAAGAGGTTTTTCTCAAAAGGAAGGCATTGATTATGAAGAAATATTTGTGCCTGTTGCCCGCTACACATCGGTAAGAGCAGTACTAGCCATTGCTGCAGCTAAAGGCTGAAAGATCCATCAAATGGATGTGAAAACTGGCTTCCTGAATGGACCCATTGAAGAGGAAGTCTATCTGGAATAGCTTGAAGGTTTTGTGATACGTAAACCTGACTCACATGTGTGCAGAGTGAAGAAAGCCCTCTATGGACTTAAACAGGCTCCCAGGGTCTGGTATGAAAGAATTGACAGCTATCTCTTGGGACTAGGATTTTCCAAGAATGATGCTGACTCCAATCTCTACTTCAAGGTAATCAAAGGTGATATGCTAATAATTATTTTATATGTTGATGATCTGCTGATAACAGGAGAAGATCACCTCTTTGCTCAAGGAAAGCAGGATCTAATTTCTGAATTTGACATGAAAGACTTGGGCATTCTACACTACTTCCTAGGTTTGGAAGTATTGCAGAAATCAGAGGGCATTATACTAAACCAAGGGAAGTATACTATTGATATTCTGAAGAGATTTGGAATGTTGGACTGTAGACCAATGTCTACACCTATGGAAACCAACCTTCACAAACTGAAAGAAGCAGCAGCAAAATCCAAGTGTGCAGATCCAACCCTTTATAGACAGATGATTGGATCCTTGATGTATCTGGTTAACACCAGACTTGATATTTGCTATGCAGTGAATGTTCTCAGCCAGTTCATGTGTGAGCCAAAGGAAATTCACCTAATGGCTGTGAAACATATTTTGAGATATCTTCAAGGCACTATTGGATATGGTCTTCTTTACAAAAATAACCAACTAGATCTACATGGGTACTCTGATTCAGATTGGGCTGGAAGTGTAACCGATCGGAAAAGCACATCATGATGTTGCTTCAATTTAGGATCGGCTATGATCTCCTGGATTTGCAAAAAAAAGTCTTCAGTTGCACAGAGCTCAATAGAAGCTGAATACATTGCAGCCTCAATGGGAGCAAGAGAAGCAGTTTGGCTTCGTAAATTGCTTGTGGGACTCTTTGGTGAGCCCTTGAATCCTACAATTATTCATTGTGATAATCAGAGTTGCATCAAACTCTCTGTAAATCCTGTCTTCCATGATAGATCTAAGCACATTGAGATCCCCTATCATTATGTAAGAGATATGGTGGAAAGGAAAGTGATCCAGTTGGAGTATGTTAGTACAAATGATCAAACTGCAGACATTCTCACCAAGCCTCTCTCCCGAATCAAGGTAGAGCACTTCAGGAAGAAACTTGGTATGGTTGAAATGTAATTTGATATTTATGTTTGAAATACAAATTGTTTATAAATTGTACTAATATATAAAGATGTTTAATGTGTAAACTCTTTTGTCATGTGTGTGACTCCATGACCTTATGGGCCTACTCCCCCTGTGTACATTATTGAAAGGTGACGATCTTTCTAATAATGAACACTTGTATTTGACATTGTAAAGTGACGACTCTACAATGATAAACTATCATGATAGATATCATGTGACTTGATATCTGTGGACATGTCATGATAGTATCTCTTGGACACTTTGATGGATATCATGGGACTTGATGTCATCTGAAGATCATTGTGATCCTTAAGAGATAATCATGGTGGATATTTATATCCGTGGATATGCCATGAATTATGGTAGACATCATGTGACTTGATGTCAGTGCACATACCATAATGAAGATGTGTTATGAAGAATGTCATGTGACTTGACAATATTGAGAAAACATATCATATCTTCGATATCACGTGTAAAAGTGATATCTCCACTTATTTGATTTGAAATATCTTCCCTAGCTAAGAGGGAGTGTTGATGAATGGTAGCTTAGGTCAAATATAAATGATGATTGCTAAAAGCATCATCATCATTTATATAAGATCAGATTGCTCTTCATGTAAAATATTTTTTGGAAATAAGTAATTTTGAATTTATAAAGCATGTATAAAATCAAAATAAATAAATGATGTTAAAATCTGCATTTAAATAAATCGGAACTCTTATCCGCCTTATATTGTAGGTTATGTGTTAATGATACTAACGAATGTTAGTAGGTTCTCTTAGAACCCGCACACCCAAAGGGACACGTCCCATGAGTGTCTCCACTTGTGGAGACACGCCCTCTCATGAGACGCGTCTCTTAGAGGCGTGTCTCCAAACATATAAATAGCAGATCCCTCATTGATATGCAAAAGATCGAAATTTATTAATGTTCTGCAATGAACGCATTTATCATAAAGAAAAGAAAATCTGGAAATTGTTTTGACTTAGAATTCTCACACACAGAATTTCAGACCTTAGTGTTTCCTTAGATTTATTAGGATCCTATTTGATAAAGATTTGATTATATTTACAAATATAAAAAAAAGGCTAACTTTAGGAGCCATGGGCGCGTCAGGTAGCGAGGGGCGCCCATGTTTTGGGGGCCCAAATAATGTTTTTAGCGGACGTTGCCTCTAGAATAATCTTCCTTGATTCGGTCAGGCTTTGCGATGAGATCATCAACCAGTTCACATGATCAATCTAGAGGTTGGAATGAAGATCAAACTGAGGGCATATTTTCAAGCTAAAAGTTGAAAATTTGAGAAAATTGGCTAAGTTTGCTATGGAAAAGCGCTCCTAGTCAGGAAGGGCGCCCAAGGCTCAATGCCTTAAGAAAATTTTCCAGTTTTCATCATGCATCATCCAGACAACATCGACATTCAACGAACCTGGCTCAAGATTGGCTTCAAAGATTTAAAGCTGGAAAATAAAGCATTTTTTATCCTCAAAGCCTATAAAAGAAGGCTTTGTATTTCATTATTCACTTTTTTACAAGTTGGCGTCTAGAGAAGAAAACATTCAATTTTCTGTTTGTCAAGATATGGAGGCTAAAATACAGTGCTTTTTCAGTTTTCTTCATGGATTCTTGATTGGCAAGCACAAAGGCTTGCTTTTTCATGCTTTATTCTTCCAAGGCATCATTTTTCAGAGGAAGGGCTCATCTTTTTCAAAATTCATTCAGCTGGGTCCACTTAGTTCTTGTTTCTCTTCAACTTTGGAAAATTTTAAGTTTTCAAGAATTTGCTTTTTTCACGCTTTTTCGGGAAATCCTCAGCTTTTTCAAAATTTGATCAAATGGGTTTCTTGGGAACGAGATTCTCTACAAAACCCAGGTCCTAGCTTTTTTCAGAGAAATTTCTTTTTCAAGGCAAATCAACATTCTATTTTCAGCAGTCTGTGCAAAAAGTTTTCGAACCTAGTCAAGTTTACAGTAAAAAATCAAGATTTTCAGGATGTAGCACTGTCCACTTGAAATCAAGAACAAATCAACTTTTTGGCAGATTGAGTTTCCTAAATGAGTCACCTTTTTTGGGCAGCGATATTTTCCGAGAATAGAACTCAAAAGCAGTAGTTAACTTGACACTTTTTCCAAGTTTCCTTGCTATTCTTGTCTCATGCTTATCTATTCTTTGTGAAAGAGGAAGAACCAAGTTGTAATAGTTGGCAATTTCCCATTTTTAGCTTTCAGTAGGTTGTTAGTTAGTTGTCTTGTTTTAGTTTTAGAAATAAAGCTTGCATGTTGGCAAGTCTTGTTGTAAAAGGAAAGAGATTTTAGGATTCCCTACTGCTTTGCTTGTGTATAAATAAGGGCAGCCTTGCCCATTTTTCTTTAATGGTTACTGTGATAGCAAATTGCTAAGCCTACTTTGCTTGCAAATTGTTGTTGTTCAGTTTTAGTGCACTTAGTGTAAGAGCAAGCTTGTATGCCTACCTTTGCTGCAAGATATTGTTCAGTTCATGTGTTACTTGTATCAATGTATTTTGGTTGATTGCTAAGCTGTAAGCCTGTTATTGCTACAATCCTACTATCCCAGAAGTGTAATCTGTGCTACTTGAAATTTGAGAAAATAAAATCGTATGCCTGCTTTGTTGCTTTGATCTACTGTCTCAGATTGCCGTTTTATTAATTTTGCTTATATAATCTTTATTTCAGCTTGCATTGAAAGTACAGGAGATGTGCATTGGAAGAAAGTTTGTTTAAGTATTTGTGTCAAAGAATCATTCCTTGTTCATTTCTAACTCTCAAATTTTTAGTTTAATTGAGTAGTTAGAAACGTCATTAGAGTAGGCTTAGTCATAGTTGAAATTCAAAAGAGAAAATCTCAGCTATGGCGCTAGAGTTTTATAACCTTGTGCTCTTAGGTGAACAAAAAGATTGGCAAATTAGTTTAGTTTACTTTCTTTAAGCAACATCAACAAAGAGGGAGCTTCTCTTCCTAATTCAAAGAGCAGTTTATCTGTGCATAGCTGTCCATTTCTAATTTGCGTATCAGAGGTGCGAATTGAAATGCCAACACAACTCTGGTGAAATCCATTGTCATAACTCTGAGTTTTATTGATCTTCCAACAAGTTGGCAGGAACTTTAGCTTTGATACCGTTGAAGTATACGACCCTTATTTTTTTTTTAAACTTCACAACTTGCACCTATTAGCGTTAGCCCAAAATGCAATGATAGACAAATTGGGAAGCAACCCTTCACTTTTTGATCACCCAGATCTCGAAGTGGGCAAGGTGAGAACATACGGTGTAAGGGGATTTTTGCAAATATTGAAAGTGATAAAGTTAATTGAAAGAACACCTTCCGTTTTCTGATCACCCAGATTCCATGTGGGCAAGGTGAGAGCATACAGTGGTTGGCTTACAATTAAGAACTTGGCTAAGCTACCAATTCTTCAGTGGGGTGAGTAGTAATAACAATGCTTGAAAGTAAACAAGTAAAGCTATTGGTAGCAAGCCAACCAATAGGGAAAGTAAAGCACTTGGTGGTAAAGCCAACCACTTCCACTTTTCAGCAAGAGCAACCATTTGTTCAGTGGGGTAAGTATCAAAGCCAATACAAAAGAATTCACCAACAGTACTATCGATGGTGTTACAATGAGCTCAACATAATCATATCGGTCCATTAGATATTGCTGTTATGAGAGGTAAATGATAAAAATATGAAGTAGAACACCCTCACAAGATGTACAATGAAGAATAAGAACACCCCCTTCAAACTAGAACAAGTATACCTCAAGATTGGATCTCCAGAGGTCAATGGAAGGACTAACAAGCTGCTGCTACAGGTCTCATACCCAGAACAACAGTCTAATATGCAACATGCTGATTGTGCCAACCAGCAATAGTAAAATGAACATTATAATATTAACTTAAGTTGCAAACCTTCCATTTTCGAACTCCAAGAATGATGGAGAGTCCATTGTTGAAAATACCAAGACGCCAAACATTGCAACTACCTCCACCGCTTAAATTGGAAACCCTGCTCTGAACTGTTGCCAAACGCCTGCCAGAAATAATACTTACTAAAAATAGCATACTGCTAAAAATAGTAACTCTAAACTCAAAATGAGCACATTTTTGGTAGCCGTCGTGACTTACTAAAAATAGTAAGTACTAAAAATAGACATTGCTAAAAATAGAAGTGATTGTCCACTAAGGTTCTCAAAAAACCCAAAAAGACCCAAAAATCCTTTTGGCAAACTCTAGCAACAAACCCTTGAAAAAATGACGAGAAACCTCCAAGAATCTTGGAAACCCTAAAAATTGCTTATGAGCAGCCTACGAGACTCCAGAAATAGGCTATCGGCCACTTAAAAGCATAGGGTTAAAAAGGGGACATTACATTTTCCTTGAAGGAAATACAATAATTGAGGTATATTGTTGACAAAGAAGGAGTAAATGAGGTTCCAATGAAAATTTGTGTCATTCAAGAATGGCATACACCAAAACCCCTCACAAAGCTTAGCAATTTCAGTTGGTCAAACACACAAGGAATTTGAGGAAGTAAAATGTAGACTCTAATTCACAATAGTGCTTGTGTTACTTTATATTCAATAACTATTTGAGATAGAGAGTAATGCTTCTAAATATACATTTGGAGCAGTCTTTACTCAATTTGAACATGTAGCTGATTACCACAGTGAAGATTTCATTGCTATGCTAAGATAGTATCTATATGCAAGTGAACTTTATGCCATTTTCTAGGCACACAAGCATTTGAAGCACTATGCATTCAGAAAGGAGAACATTATTTATTTAGGTCACAAACCCTTGTGATTCTTGAAGATACAAAACAAGCAGTAGCAGGAGTGACATTAGAAATGGTCTTCATATGTTATGTGATTCCAGTTAAGCGTTAGGCATAAGAAAGGGAGTGCCAATCTATTAGAAGATTGTAAAAGTTGACTCATAGTGAAATATCTTCTCTTGGTGCTCGACACATGAGGACATGAGACAAACACTTTGTGAAAATTGTACCAGATTGATTTAGTTTTAAGAAATATCTATCAATCCTTGAATTATGGTTGCAGGATGAACTCTTGTATCACTTGCTATGTCTTCATTGTTATGTAGTTCCACTTAAGCATTAGGCATAAGAAATTGAGTTCCAATCTAGTAGAAGATTGCATAAGTTGACTCTTAGTGAAAGATACTTGTTGATGTGCTTTTTGTGACACACCGGGCACGTTTAGAATAAAGAGTCCAAAGACGCTCTATCCTCTCTTGAAAAACTACCACGTATGCTAAGATAGCAAGAAAGATCATAGGGCAATTCCAATGTTTCTTCAGTCAGGTCTTGATGTGTGGATAAGCTCAATGCGCATTGTGATTTGCTGGTAACACAAAGGGACCTATGTTTGACAAATTACTCACGAGTGAGGACTTAGGCGGATTTGACATTGAATGCTCTGTATTTTTGGGGATTTTCAATTTTAAGACTTTAAAAAAAGAAGGAAAAAAAGGATAGAGGTTTAGAGGTCCTATACTACTCCTATGAAATCAAGAGACGATACGGATCAAGTGAAACTAAGAACAATACTTTGTTTCGCCACGACTACGACAACTACACAAAGCAAGTGCAATCTTCTAGGATTTGTGCTTAAGATTTCTATACTAAGAATGATACCACCAAAAGAACAATATAATTCAAAGTAAGCATTGAAGCATCCACATTATGAGCTCAGTCTAACATTACGCATTGAACGAAAATCATCCATTCAAAGAAAGTATGAGCGGAAGTTTCACCAAATCTATACCATCAATCTATCATCCATCTAGCATGCATCCAAATCAAATACTACTTTAATCTATTCTAGGTGGAAGAAAAATATGTAACCATGCAACCACTTGACAATAGAAGGATTCAAAACAACTCATGCCATATGAACTTTATTATCAAAGCAGCTATAAGCAACAATTTCATAAGTTTCTCTCCCATACAATGAAATGAAAAACAAGAGTTTATATAGAGTTTTCAAACTGAAATAAATGGCCAAGATTGATCCACGATCAACGATAGAGATTAAAACAAAATAACCCTAATTAGGGTTTCCCAGAACACGATCAGTGATCAGCGAGTGAAGTGGTGGTGAAGAGCTAAATTTGAGGGGGTGCATCCCTATCCTCCCGAATGGCATTGTACTCGATAAATCTGGAAACTATTGTGCTAACCTCCTCGATTGTGACAAGTGGCAGCATATTAACCTTGTATTCTAATAGGTCCAAATCATCCGCACATCTTGCAAAAGCAATTTCCCATTCTGATTCATGTTGCTGGAAAGTACGCCATATGAACAAGAAGTTAGCTGCCTTGGCCAAATTCTGCTTAAGGATCGGCCCAGTGGTGGCGAAGAAAATCTCTTGCACTTTGCGCTTCAAATTTTCAAGTTGCATGTCACTTGCTCTAACAATAGCTTTCTCCAGCGCATTTGCAGCCACAAGTTAAATCCTGTTCCTGATTTCCTTTGCCCGCTCCTCAACTCTGATGGTACCCATCTTCACCTTCTTTAGGACCTCAGTCTGTGCAATCAGCACCAAGTACCAGCCATTGAAATCATAAGCCGTGCTCGCTGCGATCACCTTTCCATCAACTAATTCCTGCTTCGGAACTCCTTTTAACACTTTGAGACATGGAAAAATTCTGTCTTGGATGTCCTGTATGTTGTCCCATGCTTCTGCCAAAGCTGTAACCCTTGAAAGCAAAGAGGACGTTTGCCCGTATGCTAAGACCAACTTCTCAACAAACACTGTTACTTCTTTACTTTTGCCACTTATCCATTCTTTAGTTTCTTTGGCTGTGGTCCTTTCTTCTTCAGAAGTTTCCTGGGAAGTGCTCAACAATGGAGGAGCTGCCAGGTTGGCTTGATCAAGAGGCTTGGTTAGATGCTGAATGTATTCTTCCAGGCGCTCAACCTCTCGTTTGTACTCTTTTTTCTTTGCTACCTCCTTGTCTAGCCTCATATTGATAGAGTTGACCAAATTATCCATGTCTTCCACTTCTTGACCCTTTGTGGTTGGGCCCAAATTGACAGTGGTGATGGCATATTCTTGAGGAGTAATCTCCTCCCTTGACTTCTCAACTGTCGGTACAACAATTTGCACTGTACGATTGCTAGCTTTGTCTCTCTGAATGGTGGAGAACATTTTGGCAGGCTTCTTCACATTTACTGCCTCCAATCTGGCCAAGAAATCGGCCATGTCGTCTTCCTCTGGGACTTCTTCCGGTTCTTTTACTTTTAATCTCTCCGTCAACCAATCAGGGATGGTCGGCTGCTCGGTGTCTTCTTCTTCCTGAATGTCTTGTGCACCTGGGATCTCTTGAATTCCCTTAAGGGCGGAAATCATTCCTTCTTGGAATTCATTGTCCAAAATATCAATTTCATTATTAGACTCTAGAATTTCTGTGCCTGTGGGAGATGGGGGTTCATCATCCTCAGACTAGACAGGAATGGGAGAAGGAATCTGTATGTTTCCTAGTGACTCATTAATGTTCAATATCTCGTTCACATTTGCGGACATGGCAAAATGAGGAAGTTTTGGTCGTTGCCTCTTTTGAGTAGGTTCTTCATTCACCACCTGTTTTCCTTTTGCCTCCTTTCTTTTTCTAGGATTGGTGCTCTCAATTGGCTCATCACCTTGGGACGCACCAGCATTTGAAGAGTATGATTCTGCTCCGTCCATTAAATTGTACGTCAAAGGTGCACCTCTCAGCCTCATCTCTTTGATCTGCTGGTCTGCCCACCATTGCGAATACTTGATGACTGGCCTCATCAAGACAGACAGGTCTGCAAGTTTTGGTTTTGACCACCGCATAGGAGTAAGGGGCCTGCTCTCATCAAAACTGGGTTGAACATACTTGCCATCATCCTCAAGTTGATCTGGCATGCAAAAAAGTTCGGTTGTCCTGATTAAGCTAATCGAGACTTTGGACCATAGTCTTCTTCTAACCTCAAATTCATTCGCTGCGTTGGCCTAGTAGTCCTCCAAGTCTACTTTGTGTTTGTATTTCCTTCCATTTATCGTCCCCATGTGAAGGTGGGGGTCAAAATCAACTCTGGACTGGTATGACATAAATGGATACAATTGCATTTCCAACCGAGCAGCTTCAGCTGCCTGTGCCGATGGACAAGATTCCTCCATGTTCCCAATAAAGAATGGGAAAATGACAACTGCTTTTTGCGCTTTGGAGGTTTTGATACGTTTCCAATTGTCGGAGAACTTCAAGCAAAATCATCTTGTTGGTGGGATAAATCGGGAGCCTGTACGGACATTTTTGTGAATCCCTGAATTCTGATATAAGTGAACCTCGGAAACTGGATATACCAGGATCCGTATTTGCTTATAAGGCTCTTAGCCTCATGGGTCAACCTCTGATGCGTCCCTCCTTGCAATATTCTTGTAATATACATCAGGAATGCATCATGCGCTCTCCTGAAGTGATGTTTCTCGGCTAGCTGCAACTGGGGGTAGCAGTCATATGTTTTGAACTTGTTTTCTTCGTTGCCTACAACACCTCAGTAGATCAGTTCTGGATATCTGTAGGTCCTCATTAGTAGATAGATGACATAAGAACTCATATAGAATGATTTAGCCTTCTCCAAATTTATTAGCTGCTCATGGATGCTGTCACTGATCATCCTTGACCAGTTAAACATTCGAATGCCAGTGGTGATCTCCTCAATAAAGAAGTACATCCATGTTTCGAAAAATACACCTTGTGGGTTGCCCACCATTCTGTTCAACAGCAAAACAATATCGCCATAATCCTCTTTGAACTCCGGTATCTTCTTTCTAGTAGGCCTTGGCTTCTCTAACCATTTCTTATTGAGATTGGTTAGACATTGCTCTGTTCGGTCTTCATAAAGTTTTCCAGCATCTTCCCGAGTCTTATGTGAGGTTTGGTGGTAGCTAGGAATGCTGAATGCCTCTTGTATAGCCACTTCTCCCAGGTATGCTTAAATTCTCCCATCAGGCGCCACAATTTGTCTTTCTTGAGGGTTATAGTGTTTGGCACATTCTACTATCAACTTAGCACACTGCACGGCTGAAGGAAATCCAGCTGCTTGCACAATACCATTCCTCATCATTCTTCGAGCGATGGCTGTTGGCAAAAGTCCATCTTTTCCAAACATTCTTTTTCTGAATTCCTCAAGGTCTACATGGCCAAGATTGGTGTCTGTGATGTTCTTCCATTTGGAATTAATTTTTGATTCCGTTTGAACTCCTTTGCTTGCGAATTTCATTGATTTTCAGCTTGCTGGAAAGATAAATTTCTGCAAAAAAGCAAGCTAAATAAAAATAAAAACACTTAGAAATTTTTCTGCGATGGTAAATAAAGACAAATGAAAGTAAAGAATTCCATCAAGCTCTAAAATCTGGAGTAATACTCTTTGGATGGCAATTCAGCTTCGAACTTTGAGAAATCTGTCTTTTATCACCGAAAAAGCAAGCTAAACTCTTGAAAACTTCGATCTTCAACTCTGAATTTCACTCTTTGCCTTGAGAAAATCTCCAATATTCTACCTCTCGAAAAAAAATTCTATCTTTCGAAAGAAAAATCTATCTTTCACAATTTGGAGAGCTCAAATCTTTTCAATCGAACTTGTGAGTGAAAATGACTTGCTGAAACTCATTATAAAGTTGAGAAGTTCAATTTATTTAGAAGTTTAATCTTTTCTTCTTGAGTTCATCGAACTTAAACTTGTTTTCTTCTCATTTGCTAAAGCAAGTTTCTAATTTCGTCCAATTTTTCCAATTTTCTTCTTGAAGTTCGAAATCCTCTGAGTGCTGGAGATAAGTGTTGGAAAAAATAATTAAAGTTTTATGTGTAGATTTTTTTCAATTTTCCAACCCTTTAATTTTTCACCCTTCTAAAATTGCTTAAGTTTGGCGAATTTCAATTGCTTCCTGCCAACGTCTAACTTTCTAGTGGTTCGCCATTTTTCTCTTGGACTTCGAAATGTTTTCTCCATATTTCTTCTTAGCATTGAACGTTTTAAATAAATGTTGGAGAATAAAATGTCCAAAAATATTGAAACTCCAACTTTTAAATTCTTTTCCAACTTGTTAAAATTGTTCACCCATGGCTAAATATTTAATTTCCAAGTCATGTTATTCATTTTATTTAGCCAAGTGGACATCAAAATATTTTTGCCAAGTGGCCACTTCTCCGTGCCTTAGAAAATTTTACCATATTAGGGGGGGGCGAACTTTCATGTTTGCTAGCCATAGCTTTTTCCAAGTCTATCTTCTTTATGGCGGACTTTAAAATCTTTTTGCCATTGATTTTCAATGATGGCGGACTTTGGAATGATTTAGCCAAGACTTGGGCGGACTTTGAAATGTCTAGGCAAGACTTGGGCGGACTTCAAAAACCTCTTGCCATGTCTTATTTCCCTATGGCAGACTTTGAAATGATTAAGCAAGATGTATGGCGGACTTTCCTTGGTGTTGGACGTTGACTTTTCCCTCAAGGGCGGACTTTGTCTTGGCTTTGCCATTCCTTACCTTCTCAAGGGCGGACTTTCATGTATCTTGGACACTATCTCTTCTCCCAAGGGTGGACTTTGTCTTGCCTTGGACAAGTCCAAGGCGGACTTCCTTAGTGCTTGGCCATTCTCCATCCCAGGGTAAGGGCGGACTTCAATGTCTCTTTGCCATCATCCATGTCGGACTTCCCAATGGCATAGACATTTTCAATTTCTTACTCGCCATGAATTTAGCTCATCACTCTCGCCATTTATCTTGATTTTCTTCATGATTTTTCACTATTTGCTTGCTTTTAAATGCTTTTCCTCTTTGTTAATTCCATGACCAGTGAGACCCTGAAATAGAAATTTTGCAAAAGTAGAAACTTTCTAAAAATAGAAAAATAAAAATAAAATCATCCCTAAAAAATAGGAACCCCAGAATGGTCCAAAAGTGAGAAAAATAAAAAAAAGCATAAAAAGCAAAAAAAACAAAAAAGGCGAAAATCCCTAAAAAATAGGAATTGTCAGAATTGGCTCAATGCACAGGTGATCCTTGTCTTCCGGACCTTCTAAGCACTTCCATGATGTCTATGCACAGATTCAGGCTCAAATTCTCTACTTGGCTCGGGTGACACCTCAAAACTCTAACATAAAACTCTCAGAGCAAAAGAACTTATGAAACTGCAACTTGGAGTGAAGCATTGAGGGTCCCCATCTGCAATGGGGCGATGTGTGAAATAGGTCACAACAATACTCTCTTTGTGCTCAACACTTGTGGACTTGAGATAAACACTTTCTGACAATCATATCAGATCGATTTATACTTAACAAAAACCTATCAACCCTTGAATTATGGTTGCAGGATGGACTCTTGCATCACTTGATACAATTGTGTGTACCACATGAAGCGTAGTGTGATAAGTTGATGTAGGAGGTGTTGGAACGTGTCCAATGTCTCCCCTCGGGATTCATGACATGGTTTAATAGCCTTCGTCTAGTCCTTATTTGGGATGGTAGCGGTTTCTTGAACAGGTGTGCCTTTTGGGAAAAATGGCTAGCACAACTTCCAAAAAGTGGTATCAGAGCAAGGTTGTGGGTTCAAATCCCCTTAGGTAACATTGAGGGGGAGATTGTTGGGACGTGTCCAGCGTCTACCCTTAGGATTTGTGACATGGTTTAATAGCCTCCCGCTAGTCCTTATTTGGGATGGTAGCGGTTTCCTAAACAAGTGCGCCTTTTGGGAAAAACGGCCAGCTCAACTTCCAATAGGAGGCTCACTTCAACAAGGTTGCAAACTGTTATGGAGTTGAAAAGATCCTCATGGTATGGAACAAGTATCTCTTTTGATTACATCCCAAACTAGATGTTGCAAAATAGAGTGGATACTGTACTACATACATACCAAGAAGAAATAACTAATAAGTAATGCATTATCATTTTTTGGTCTTTAACAAATCCTGGGAATTACTTTCTATGAATTTCCTCTTAGGTTTTCTGACTACAAAGAATTGCAATGGTCGTGTTAATGTAGTAGTGGATAGATTCTCAAAGATGGAAATTCTTATGCCTTGTAAAAAAGCTACATCAACTGAAGAAACTGTTAAAATGTGAAAGACTATAATGTTAAGTATACATCTTCCATAACAATTGGGTACAAATATTTTTAAAGAGTTGACATTTTGGACCACACATTATTGTTCATCATCAAGATAATTGTTTGACACAAAAGTGGATTAGGACTCTTAACATAGATAATCCTTCCAAAGTAGAGATTAAAGATTTTATTAACAAATAAATAATGAGCCCTAATTTGTTTTCAAATAAATCACTCATCGTGATGATAAACCGCAATGTATGGTTCAAAGCCTTGATTCTTTCGACACAGTTGTTCAATAAGCTGTATTCTTTACTCAATCATTCTTTTAGAATGTATGAGTTAACTTTGGATTACCGTCAAACCATAATATCTATTAGAGATACTAGATTCTTTAGCTATTCATTCTATACTTGTGGCTTTGTATATTTAGTTTTATTGTCACTTATTTCCTTTTCTATGTCCATGGTTGTGCTGATTTTAATTCATGAATATATATCATGACCATCTTTGGTTCATGAAGATATTATCAGCATTGTAGCTAGATTTCAAATATGGAAAGAGGGGGATTGCATTATTATTAATTTCTTTCTATTACCCCTAAAGTTGAAGTTGTGTTGGAAACCAAAGCATAAGTCTGTAGCCTATTTGAAAGCAGCATCCATATCATGTGGAGTTCCTTGTCAAATGTCAAACTCCAAAGCTTCAAGGCAAAGGTAATTGCCAAGAAAAAATCTTTAAATCTTTGGCTGTACTAAGTGACTTGTATTTCCTTCCTATTGCATGCAAGGGCCACACTCATTTAAATTAGAGAGACAATATAATGGAGATCTTAAAAATTAATTTAACCCCCATTTTTGGGAAAGCTAGTTTACTTTAGAATTCAGAGGCTAGAGGCTTTGCTAGTCATTTTCCATCATACCTCTCTCTATGACATTTAGGATATTACTTATTTTCCATCATACCTCTCTCTATGACATTTAGGATATTACTTATTTTGTTGGTTGTTTTTATTCAAAAAGCTGTCTTGATTAGTGACACTTTTTGGAGAACAAATCTCATTTAACTCGAAGTACTATGTAGATCAGAATTATGTTAAACACTATTATTCAAACTGTAAGACATCAAAGCCTGCGGATGCTCTGATTCAAGAACTTAATAATCTTTTTTAAAGAAATGCGTTTGTATGTAATATGATCATTTCAATTTGTTGTCGTATCCATTCTTCTACGTTTGTCAGAACTCAAATTAGAAAAGTGAGATTTTTTTTCATTAGTAGTATGGGTCCAACTAGACAAGCATGATGTGTAATTACTGAATGTTTCCAATTTGTCATGCCATGTACAGGTGCAGTTAATTGGATTTTGCACTAGAGATTCACTTTTTCTCATCTATGAGTTTGTAGAGAGGGGGACACTTAGTCAACATCTTCACGGATCAGGTGAGATATACTTCACAAACTTCATTGTGAGTTAAAGATTTTTCTTTATAGGTAATAATTTTGAGAAGAATTTTCAAAAACTGTATGTTTTAAAATGTTTGGTTGTAGTTTTGTAGTTATTGTTTAACATTTTTCTTTCTGATAGTAAATTTTTCATCTACCGAGTCTCTTCTAATCAAGTTCAAGCATTTGATTCTATGTTGTTGTCCATGTAACCAAATTTAGGATTTCCAACATTATCTTGGCCTGTGAGAGTTCAAATAGTTCTTGATGCTGCGAGAGGATTAGAGTATATTCATGAACATACAAAGCCTACATATATTCACCGTGATGTAAAGACAACCAATATTCTTGTAGATAAGCAGTACCGTGCCAAGGTAAGTATTCACAGAATTACTTACATAATATTCTTAGCTACTTAATTCTACATTCATCACACACACAAACATATATATATATATATATATATAAAATTCTATAGAAAGTAGGAGCCGGTAGATAAATAAAGCAACAGACATGGGACAACATCATATGAATAGGATTTTCTTTACTAGTTATATTTGCAATGTACATTTTTTTCAACATATTTAGGCTTGAAATAAATATATACAAACTTAAAGGAGAATTTTGTGAACTTAGAATGTATCAATTGAACTAATGTATATAGGAAAGAATATGGAAGGAATGCGAGTTGAACAACAACTGTCATGTAAGATCACCATTATCATCATTAATCTAAAAGTTTAAAATAAGTATTCCATAACACATCATCTCATATATTCATTCCTTCTATAAAATTTGCTTAAATTCATGATTAGGCATATGTACAAGTCATGCCAAGACATTATAGAAAAATCATTCTTTAAGGAGATTGCAGCTTTATGAAATCAGTCTTAATGAAATAAATAAACAGCGATCCTAGTAAAAGGTTTACTAGGATTAAAAGAAATGTCATTAGCAAGTGATTCCAAGAAAGGCATACAATTAAATAATAAATCAAAGTTTCAAGGCAGCGCTCAATTATGAAGGGGTGAAACTCTTGGAAAGATAATGGTTTGATGAAGAGGTGTGACTCTGTCAAGAAGAATGTATAAAGGGAAGATTATTTCTTGGGGAAGAGATCATTCATTCAAGCATCATTCAAAAATTACTTGTCAAGTCATCAAGAAATATCAACCAGCAACAACAATCAGCAATAATCTAGCAAATTCTTTGAAATATCCCAACCAATATATATGCAATCTTTTCTGATTTTTGAAACTTAAAATGATGCCCTAATTTTCTGATTTTATACTTCTGCTCAAACCCTAGTTTGCTGATGCAAATTTCCGAGTTTATATATGGTTTAGCAGCAACATTTATTCATCTCAATAACATCAAAATTTATAACAGATTTGTTTGATCATGATCAAGCATGAAAACAACACAATAGAGTACCCAAACATCCACCAACATATGCCAAAATTTCTGATATTCAAATGTCCAGTTTGCTGCTATAAATCAGATCTAACTAATGATGCAATTACACAATGCAATGGGCTCCAAACATGCCCAGCAACATATAGAAGTCTGCTGATATGAAGTAACCCCACTTGGGCGAAATTGCTCCAGCTCGCACCAATGCTGCGAAATGCAATTATTTGATGAGAAAACAACTCCAAACCCTACCAAAGGGGTGCGCTGGCCTTCTGGTCTGCTGATAGGGTTTGCAACCCTTAAAAATCTAAAGAATACCTTCCAACTTGCCCTATTCGCCCCTCCAAACTAGCTGCCAATGCTGATACAAAAATCTGAGTGTGAATCTAGCAAGAATCACCATTGAAGCACATGTGAACTTCTGTCATGAAGTCCTCCATTGAAGAAGCTAGGTTATCGTCCAACTCCTATATTCATAAGGTTTTCGTCCTTAGAATATTCGTCGAAGTGCAGATCATAAAAGCAGAGATAAATTCGCTGATAATAAAAGCCTCAAAATGACACACACACACACACACACACACACATATATATGTAAACTTCACCTTGTCCCTCTAATCTGGCCGACCTAATTTGGGCCCCAAATTTTCAAAATTATTATTAATTTTTAATTTTTCCCTCCAAAAAGGGTCGTTCAACCTCATAGAAAAAATATAAAATATTTTTGGCACAATTATTCAAAAATTAAATGTTATTTTTTTCTCCTTTTGGGCGCCAATACTCAAAAATAATAAAATATTATTTTTGCTTTGATAAGGGACATTACAATCCTCCCTTCCCAAACTTGCTTGTCCTCAAGCAATGACAAGGTTATACCACCTGAATCCCATATCATCATACAACCATATGTTTCAAAATTGGGGAGATAGATGTACCTCAAGGATCTATCAACACCCACCAACTCTCCAACTTTGAAGGTTTCCACATGAATGTGCATGATGCCCTTTATGGGCGATTGGTGAATAGGAGAACATATCAGCCCGTCCTATGTTGCTGTTATAAATTAGAACAACCACCTCCCAACTGAAAATCGGACTCAAGTGAATGCAAGTACCATCGCCAATGCCATATGGTGATAGAGTATCATCCACACACCATTCCTCAATAGTGAAGTGATGATCCCAACCTCTCCAAAACATCCAAACAGCTGCTGTCCTCCAAGTAGCCTGTAGGATATCCATGTGCAATAAGGTAGAGCAACCATCTCTTAGCTAATAATGGAGTGGATCCTCATAGACTAGGGCAAGAAGGCCAAGATCCCCATGCTTCCTTTCAACCCCTATGACATAATCTAGCTGGAACACAAGCATTAGTAACTCAAAACCAAACATTATAGCAATACCTCCATACCTTGTATCAAGATTCAACTTCATCTTCCAAGTGTGCCCAACAAAGGCAAGTGCCTCTATGGCATGTATCGCAATTTTCTGCAATAGGGCAGCCTCCAATGCAACTAAGGAATCAATATGATGACAGGATTGCACTCCATTATTGACCATCTCTACATCTTCAAGTAGAACCATTGTATCACCACAAACTGAATCACTTATGACTCCCTCTTTATGTGTGCATTTGACATTAGTGGCTGATCCACTAAGTGTATGCTCAACTACTCTAACCTCCTCTAGGGTTTGGGCCTTCAAGGAGCCCTCAAACAAAGGCAACTCATGATGCAAAACAGGTACAAAATTTTCTGACTCATACCTTTTTGCTTGTCCACCCAGATCTGCATACTCTTCTTGCTTGCTTTCTTCAAGAGACCCTCCCTTTGCTTGCTCCATTGCCATGCCTTCTTCTTTTGGAAGAAATAGAGATCCAGTGTGTGACTCCGTTTGCCTCCTAGCTTGATCTAGCTGATTACATCATTCTTTGAGCTTTTGCAAGTGCTGTACATCTTAGCATCCTTTGCTCTTTGTAACCAACTGTCATACAAGACTTGAGTTCTCTTGAATCTTCCATGGTATGATACACAAAATCAGACTTGTTGTGGTTTGAAGTTTCAACTTTCAACATCTTCCCCATGCCTAACACCCATTGCATGAATGCCAACAAGGGGAGACTCTTTCACCTCATTTTCCCCATGTGAAGTAGTTGCTATTTCATGAAGATGTGAGGAAATAGGATTGCTGTTATCAAACAAAAAATATGCATTTTCATCATACCTTTTTGTAGTGTTTTCAAGGAGCTCGAGCAAATCTTCATCCTTTGTTGAATGCCTATCATCAAGTGCTGGTATGATCGCACCCCCAAATCTGCTTTTCTTCATGGCCTCTTTTCAACGCATCCAAGTGTAAAAACTAGGTCATCATCATGCTCCATCAAAGTAGTGAGTAGAATCTTCTACATCATGCTTTTCCTCAAGGGTTGATCTAGAAAGTGTATGTACAACTATAACTTCCTTAACCTCCAAGTATCCTCCATATCTTGCAATGTTAAATCAATCTTATCCAATTCACTTTGTTCACTACATACTGAAATTTCTTCATGTAGCTGTTCTAACATGGCTGGTTTGACAACCTTCACGGCAATATCTTTGTCATTCTTCATGTGCTCTTCATTTGTAGTTTCAATAGGTGAATCTCCTTTGTCCTTGTCTTCATAGGGTTGAAGTGAAATTTTAAACATATCTTCTTTAATCACATGGACAATTTCATCATGCTTTTCTTCAATGGTTGTTCTAGAACCTTGTTCACCTATAGGCTGATCAATGATTGCTGATTTAGAACCCTTGTCAAAATCCTTGTAGAGGTTTCTGGATATTTCCATTGTATATGTGGGTGAGTTTCTATAGTGCCTAAATTGTCTTGATAGGGAGTCTTTATGCTGCAGCAAGATATGAGCAAATCTTTGTTGTGTCAGCATAAACTTTTTCATGATGTCCTCAAGACTTGGCTGCTCACACTTTTTTGATTTCCCTTTTTGCTTGCTATAGTCCATCCAACACTCCATATAGCAACCAAAGGAGATATCATTTCTAATCTGATGTGTTGCCATTACTCCAAACTTTGCATACCCAACAGGCTAGCAAGATCATGGTTCTGATACCATTGAAATATCCCAACCAATATATATGCAATTTTTTTTGATTTTTGAAACATAAAATGATGTCCTAATTTTCTGATTTTATACTTATGCTCAAACCCTAGTTTGCTGATGCAAATTTCTGAGTTTATATATGGATTAGCAACAACATTTATTCATCTCAATAACATCCAAATTTATAACAGATTTGTTTGATCATGATCAAGCATGAAAACAACACAATGGAGTACCCAAACATCCACCAACATATGCCAATATTTCTGATATTCAAATGTCCAATTTGCTGCTCTAAATCAGATCTAACTAATGATGCAATTACACAATGCAATGGGCTCCAAACATGACCAACAACATATAAAAGTTTGTTGATATGAAGTAACCCCAATCTATGTAATGAAAATGACTTCCTATTCTAACCCTAGTTGGGCGAAATTGCTCCAGCTCACACCAATGCTACAAAATGCAATTAATTGATGAAAAAACAACTCCAAACCCTAAAATAGGGGTGCGCTGCCTTGCTGGTTTGCTGATAGGGTTTGCAACCCTTGAAAACCTGAAGAATACCTTCCAACTTGCCCAATTCACCCCTCCAAACTAGTCGCCTTTGTTAATGCAAAAATCTGAGTGTGAGTCTAGTAAGAATCACCATTGAAGCACACGTGAACCTCCGTCATGAAGTCCTCCATTGAGGATGTTAAGGTTTTTGTCCAACTCCTCCTATATTCATCATAAGGTTTTTCGTCCTTAGAATATTCGCTAAAGTGCAGATCATAAAAGCAAAGATAAATTCGTTGCAAATGAAACATATATATATATATATATATATATATATGAAAACTTCACCTTTTCCCTCCAATATGGCTGACCTAATTTGGGCTCCAAAAGTTCAAAATTATTTTTTAAAAATTTCTTTCCCTCCAAAAAGGGTTGCCCAGTCTCATAGGAAAAATATACAATTTTTTTGGCACAAATATTCAAAAATTAAATACCATTTTTTTTCTCCTTTTGGGCACCAATACTAAAAAATAATAAAATATTATTTTTGCTTTGAGAAGGGACATTACACTCATCAAGCATTTAGTTTTGAATTTGAGGAAGTGTCTTGCAAATAGGGAGGACAAAATCCCTTCCAAGTTCATGAGAGGATAATGATGAAAACCCTTATTGCTCTTATCAAGTTTGGGCAAAAATCCAAACCTTGGTCATGGAGGATGAAAACCCTCCAAGGTGGACTAAGAGTCAGAAGGACGAATGCCCTTTCATGCTCTTGGCAAGTTAAGGACGAAAACCCTTGATATCGCCATTGTTGAGTTAGGGACGAAAACCTCTAATTCAACAGATTTGTAAGTATTTCCAAGGAATTCACGATATGATTGATTTTGATAGTTTTGCTATGATTTATTGATTTGAATACTATCCCAAATTCTTAATTCGTGATAAAACTATTAACAATTTTTAGTAAATATGATTGTTTTAAGGTAAAAATAAGGAATATCCCAAAAGGGACCTTACAATTAGTATTTGTCCATGTCGACATACATTTAGTCATAGTGTGGGATCCAAGTGATGGAGTGAGCTTAAATGACATTGAGAGGTCAATTGGGACACACAAAATGTAACAATGTATTGTGCATTGTGAAATAATGTGAAGCTAATAAAAATAAGGGAATAAACCCTTGTTATAGTTTTGTACAATGTAATGTAATCCATCTCCAATCTCTTGTATGTCTAGATACCTCGTAGAAGCCTTGATTACTTTATTTGTATTTGATTGTCAGCTTGGTCTTATATTCATCTTGTAGATAAAGAATATTCAATTCTCAAATCATTCTCTTGGGTGATCAGTGTACTCTACTAACGAAGATGGATAAAAACCCCTTAAATATTGAATAAATGTGTGGAGAATAACAACCAAAATAAGCAATGTTAAGTTATGGCTTCCTAACAAAATATTAGGAAGTCATCTTTGGTGAAGCAGGTGAAGTTGAAATTGTGTTCGACGAAGCGGGCAAAGGTGAAGGTGTGCTCCCAAACCCTAGTGGCAATGGTGAGTATCTTTGGTTCTGCCTTGGCCAATGTAGATGCAAAATTAGAAGATGATTCTGATGCTCTTGATGTCAATGCTTGGGTGAATGAATGGGAGGAGGATGAAGTTCTTGCTCCCTTTCCATTTGACTGTGGTAAACACCCTTTGTTGGGAACGACGATGAGGTTGTTCTTTTTGAGGATGAATGGATTGAAGAGGACAAAATTCTCTTGGATATCCTCTTTGGAGCTTGTCTGAATGAGAAAGGGCATGTTGGGGAGTCTGTGGTAGAGGCCCTTGTTGAAGATTTGTTTTCGAGTTTGTGTAAAGGGTTTATCCTCCCTTCTATGGGTGTTTCGTCTTCCAAGCCGACTCACAATAATGTGGATCTGTTGATGCAAATGTCTTATGCTCAAGGAGAGATGGGGTTTTATAAATAAACATGTGGTGTTGGTTTTGTTCAACTTTAGGGTTTTGAGTAGGGTGCTGTTTCTTCTCTTGTTGTTGCTCCAGACCTAACCCGTAGGGTTTCAAAGGAATTCGGTGAAATGGAGGCTTGTGGTGGTTCAAGCTAGTAGATTGTTGTGACTGCTAAGTGTTTTGGCTCGCTTTTGGTTATTTCACCTCTTGTTGTTGTTCCTGCTCAGACCCCTATGGTTGTAGAGGAGCTCTATGTGACAAAGGATTTTGGTGCTTCTAGTTTGTAGATAGGTTATGATTGTGTTGTGATTGCTGCGAGCTCTAGTAACGGTAATTTTACTAGGTTAAGGAGGAAGGGTAGATCTAAATTGATATTCTTGAGTCTCTTCTTGTTGAATCGTCTCCTCAGCTTAGGAGCTTGCTTGTTGGGAGATTTTGTGGCAATCGTCCCAATATTGATACTGTCAGAAGATGGGTTTTTCAGGTCTAGAAACTTAGAGGCCAAGTTGTGGTAACTGCTATGTTGAATGGTTTTTTTCTTTTCCTTTTTCCAATTTGGAGGATTGCTCTAGGATCCTTTTGGATGGCCCCTGGTTTCTTGGCATGAATGGCCTTTGTCTTCAGAACTAGCCTCTTGGTTTCAACCCAATGAAAGATACATTCAAGTTTCCTATTTGGGTTTGTTTGCCAGGGCTACCTTTGGAGTATTGGAATGAATAGATTTTTATGAATATTGCCAATTCTTTTTGGCAATATTTTGTTACTAATAAGATCACCAAATTCATGAAGCGTTTGTTATTCGCTAGATTTTTTGTGTTCATGGAGAATAACTAGGCGTGCCCTACTCAGATCACCTTATCTTCAAAATCTAGGGATTGGGTGCAACAGATTGAATATGAAGACTTCGGTTATTCGCGATTCTTGTGGTATAGTGGCCCATGCCTCCACTTCTTGCTTGAGAAATTAGAAACAACACTTTGTTTGGAAGAAAAAGGAAAAAAGCTAGCTTCTGTGGAGGAGTCCATTTTACTTTGAGGAGATTCAAAAAGAAGATAATAAAGAGAAAACCCTATAGATTGTTTGACGATGGATACCTCTTTTAAAGCTTCGGGGTTGTAAGATGGTTCTGCCAGTGGCCTTGTGATTTCTCATTGTCTAAAGAAAAAATGATTTGGGGAGAAGGATCCTTGTACTGCGATAAAGCAAAAATCTTTGGAACAATTTTTTAAACCACCCTGATTTGGGTTGATTGGTTGGTTTCTTTTAGGTTTAGTAATGTTCTGTTTTGTGTAGTCTCTTAATTGTGCTACTTGGTTGTTCTTTGGTGTCTATCTGTGCTTCATGCTCTATCCTTTTGTTTGTACAAGGTTTTGAGCCCTTTCAAAACCTTGCTTACCTAATAAAAACAACCATAATATAACTTTTGTTTGCTGTTGTTTTGCTTTAATATCAACAACTTAATCATCCGTGTCAAAAAATGCTACATACACATCCACAACCTGCAAGTTTGAGAGAGTCTCTTTTGATGTGCTTGTTTGAGTTGCAATGTGGGGGGCATCCACATGGATGGCCAATCTCTTTTGGGCAACATGCTAGTAGTATAGAAGACTTTATGAGTTAGCAACCTTTCATGGGTGGCTAATTTGATGGTGCTTCAACCTCTAATATATCTTTAACAAATATCTGGTAGTCACCTATGGTCAAATTGGCTCTTTGGGCAGCCAAATGGAAATCATTAACAGTAAATGCAACAACAATCTACCCATGGTTGCTCAGAATTAGTCATCAAAATCATTTTGTTGGATTATTTGTCTTGGATTAAGAGTTAGTTGTATTTGACTTGAAATTTGAAAATTTTATGTTTACAATTTCTAACTGCTCTCTTGATTCCAATATTTTTCCTCTTAAATTCAAATATTTGAAGCTATTCAGTATTTGGATGTGTGGCTTGAAGTTAGGCTCCATCTTTTTTTGAGTGTTTGATCTCATACATGGTCTTTTTAAGCAATGCCAAAATTTTCGAACAAAATTGAGTATCTTTTATGGAAACTTTAATTTGCAATAGAGTTTTGTTTTTGGAATTCCTTCTAAAATGGCTCTTAGCTGTTTCACCCTTTTTATCATTTAATTGATCCTTCCTTTTATCATATTCTTCTTGTATACCATAATATAGAGGATTGAGGAAATTTTCACTGTTACGATTTTAGTAGATGAGTAGGAAATTGTGTGCCTTTGGGAAATGCATATTATTTTCTTGAGTGCATAGAAGATTTATGTACTTGGTCCCTTTCAAAGAATATCCAACTTACTTGCAATTAGTTGCATTTTTGTACTTGTATAAAATTTTTCATATAGTCATTTTCAAGTCAAAACATTGTGATTTTCCATCTAGTGAGTCATTATGCGATCCTATTCTCCCATGGTTGAAAAGCACAAAGATATACTGAGAGGGGGGAGGGGGTGAATCAGTATATCAACAAACTTTTTCCCTCTCAATCTTTTATCAACTTCAAACTCTAACACAAAATCAACTATGCAAAAATATCACAATATGAACAAGTTGACACCAACAATTGTATTTTATGTTTTATATGAGATTACAAAGATTTTGTAGGCACCAACCTACTTAAATCATCAATTTTGTAGTTTAGTAGGCACCAACCTACAAGGAGTACCAACCCCTTAATCTGATTTAGTAGGCACCAACCTACAAGGAGCACCAACCCCTGACGTTCGTAGGCACCAACCTACTGGAGGCACCAATCCCCACTTGCCAAGCACCAACTTAGCAAAAATGATAACTTAAAGAATAATGTTCCACCTTCAGTGTTGCTTCTTCAACGGATGATGGACAATACAACCAATCTTCGTCTTGATTTTACCTTTCTTGAATGATGTTCACCTAAATCAACATATGATGAATTCACTAAACAAATCTGCCTCTTATATTTTCTCCATACAAACTTGCCTCTTATATTCTCTTCATTCAAATCTGCTCAAAACATAGACTCTATCTTCGTGTGTCTTACCTCTGCAATAGATGATGGTCTTTTCATAAATCTGATCTAAGTTATGTAATCTTTCCTTTACAAACTGATCATATACATGTACTCTCTTTTTCCACAATTCTGATCCAAATCAAGTACTCTGTATCTGAACCTGCCCTTGATCTGCTCTTTATCAGATTATATCATTGAATGCTTTTCTTCTCAACTCACACTTCTTCTTTGTGATGCTCACACAATAGAATATATCTTCTGATCTTGACTCTTCAAATGATATTTATTTTCCTTCACACACTCACTGCTGTTCTGATTTTACATCACCATACTCTCACACTCTACAGAATCTTCTTGTATTAATCTCTCTTCTATGTCTTCATATGCAGATCTGTATGTGTTCCTCTTTATTTCACACAAAAATCTTCAATATACATCAAATTTATTATTCATACTTCTTCTTTTCCTCTTCCTTATGCTCAGAAATTATTCATTAATTGCTCTTATTAAAAATCCCTCCTTATCTCTCCTTAAATATCTTTATGTCCTTATGAAGAGAGACACCCTTTGAAAGAGTGACGTCCTTTTAGAAAGGACATAACTGTTTAAGAATCAATCGCTGCTTTTCAAAATACAAACACAGCCTTATATTAGTCATTACTTTTTAATAAATAGTCATAACCTTTTATTAATAATTGTTGCCTCCACCAATATGTAATCGCAGCTTTTGATTTTAACAATATTAATTTATAGCTGCTCTTTATAATTTCATATGAATCGCTGTCCATGTTTATGCTGACTTTTCGTCTTATTAATGACTCCTCATTTATATTAATCACTGCCTCTTGAAACCTGAGCGCTGCTATCTTATACTTGTTCTATTGATATGTGAATAGCACAAAATATTTAAGCTTTTTGAATAAGACAAATTTTGTCTTATATGATTTGTCTTTTAAGCCTTTGTCTTGATCGCTGTCTTCAGTAAGGATTAGTATTTATTTATTAATCCTTATTTAAATTTTTATTAAGGTAATTGCTCTCTTTTCATTGCTACATCTTTTGTCTTGTGAGACAAATATATTATATATTCAATTATATTTTGTCTTATTTAATTCTTCAATAATATTAAATTGCTGTGCAATATGTGAGAATTGACTTCCTTATTGCTGATTTCAATGATCTTAATTGCTGCCTGTTCTTTTCTTTGTGCTTGATAATTGTTGTGTATTTACTGAGGAAGCCAACCAGACTTAATGAAGTAATCATTGTTTATCTTCATTGCTTCCATTTACTCACAAATGAGTCTTCTTGAGTGATCTATTGTATTTTCTTCATATACAGTCTTAACTTGACATCAATGACAATATCCTTTTACTTTGACATCAATGACAATATTTCCAACAATGGTCATGAAAGGCATGGTTTTAAGTTTTTATCAATGCCCTTGCATAGCTAATAGAATGGGCTTTCCAATGAATTAGACAAGACGAAGATCAAAGCATGGATGTCAAAGGAAAGGAAAAAATGGTTCCCTGTCATGATATATGGTGGGGTCGAGGGGCAAAGCCCCCCGCCGCCAAAATCAAATTAAGGCCTTTGAAATCACACAAACCTTCAAGGTACACACCATTTTCACAATTTTATCACTTAACGATCAGCTACCTTTCAAAATGCAAAAAATGGCATAGGAAGAATGAGTTTGTGTGAAATAGAGTTGTGTTTGTCAAACAACAAACGTAAGAGTGCTTTAGGGTTTTAAAAATTCTTTTTTTAATAGCTTTTTGGGCATTTTAATTATTTTCATCCCATAGGAGCATTTGGAGCACTTGGGAGCAAACAGGGAGCATCCCTGCCTGCTCCTGGGACACTTTCGTCGTCACTCTCAAACTTGGTCCGGTTGGGTATGGGAATGGTAACCGGTTTAGGAGAGCCCAATAACTTAGGAATTTCAATATAGGATTTTGTATGTGCTATTTTGTAATATTATACCGTGGTGATTGGCTATGACAAGAAATATAAAGCTCCACTACAAATATTAATGCTAAGTTGAAATTGGCTTGCTGTATAATATGGTATTTAATACTTTATGCAATAGAAGTGAATATAGATGATATATTGTGAACTCTTTAAAATCGCTAGATGTTGGCTTCTTGAAATCAAAGGGCTTATATCTTTTCTATTCTTGGCTATGTTGTATTGGGTTTTACATGCAATTCCTATTGCTTTATCAATTTGATCGATATGCAATGATTTTCCTATAATTTGTTGTAGGCTTTATTATATTTGGTGGTTGATTTAGGTTTGTGCTATTATTCTTTCTATTTGCATGTCTCATTAATCTCTCCTCTCGTGACTCTTTGTGGCATTTGATTTACTATTTGCTTGGAATAATTTTTCTTGTTGCTGGGCTATATTTAGTTAGGTTTTGACAGCATGGCAACCTTCTAACTTCATCTTGGTCGATTCATTCACTTTTGAAGGGCAATGTGCTGTTTCTATTTTGGTTGGTGATGAAGTTTGGATGTTTCCTACTTCCTATAGTTTTCCTGATTCTCAATGTCTATTCTATTTCTTTCTACAACGTGATAGACCATTCCCTTGGCCATCTATCTTTTCTATTATTGCACAGGATTTTGGTCGTTCCTTTGACCATGTGGCTTCTTTACTACATTCCCTAGGTCAAATCTTCCATCTTGTCGGGCAGTTTTTCAAACTTGACAACATATCAATCATTTGCCAATCCTTCAATCCTTGGTTGATTTCTTTCTTTCTTGAGTAGGCAGTTACTTCTATGGTTGCATGGCTGATTTTCTTCTTGGTTGGTGATAGTATTTGTAATAGTTTTTTGGTTGAAATAGTTGTTTGTTTCTATTATTATTTTTCTAGGCTGATTGATCTTTGGCATGAGAGGAGGAGGAATGGACTTTAGTTGAGGTTGGGATAGAAAGGGAAAATAAATGAAACTCTATTTAGGAGAGTTAAGAAAAATAATGCAAATGCTTGGAGATTGAGGTTGATGAGCACACGGTTATCCTGAGAAGGGCAGGAGGGGGGAGAGAGGGGGGGTGAATCAGTATAATGCAACTTTTACCAATTTAAAACTTTATCAATCACTATAACACCATTTATTCAACATCAATAATTATGCACATGAGAAGAACATAATAACACCGATATTTATGTGGAAACCCTTGCGGGAGAAAACCACTGTACAAATAATGTACTTTATATATTTATGTGAATTAGAATGATCGTAGGCACCAACCTACTAGAGGCACCAACCTACAGGAAGCACCAACTCCCTTAATTTGTAGGCACCAACCCCCACTTGCCAAGCACCAACTTAGCAAAAGATAATAGCTTCAGAAACAAAGTTCCACCTTGAAAGTTGCTTCTTCAATGGATAATGGACAATACTGCTCAAATATATCTTTTTCAATCTTGCACCAAGTCTGCTATAACTCTTTTCTAAAATCTGATGTAATTCTTCTTGAAAATGTTTGCAAGCTGATCATAAATCTGTATGACTTCTTCACTAATAATCTGCTTCTTATCTTCAACTATCTTCCCTTTGTGATGTATGTTGTTTCCTTAAAGCTCACACAAGATACACCATTCTGTTCTTCTATCTCACATCATCATTCTCTCACTCACTCTTCCTTTTAATGAATATCCTGCTCAAAAGGTCTTCATAAATCTGCCTATAAAGTCTTCACAAATCTGCTCTATTCTGCTTCTTAAATTTGCTTAAATACTCACTCCAATATGCTTGATGAATTTGTTCAGTCTTCAGAAAGTCTGTTCAAATCAGCCTCATATGTCTGCTCAAATTTGTCTTGAATGTTATTGCATAACTACCACATTCTTTCCTTCAAGTCAGTGTGTTCTTCCCTTCATAAATCTGTTCTTCTATTACTGATTATTCATGCAACATCTACATATACCCCTTCAATATCTGCATTAACTTCTCTTCAATATCTTCCTATGCAGACCCGTATGTGTCTAAATGATATAACTTTTTTATTTCCACACTACACCCTTTGCAAATCTGAATTGAAACTTATATGTATATGCTGATCAAATATTGTAACCTTTTGTAAGAGATTGCACCATTTAAAATCTGCCTTTTACTAACATGCCTTTTCATTATTTAATTTGTTTTATTAAAAGAAACTTTAATCGCACCCCTCCATATCTCAATGAAGTTGCATTGAGACAAATTGGAATGAGACAACTTTGAATATAAACAAAACAATGATCGCAGCTTTTTATTCACTTTAATTGCTGCCTTTTGTTTTCCTTAATCATTGCTTATTATCACTTAAATTATATTCATTGGCTTTAAAAATGAAATCGCTACTTTCTAAAAAGTAACCGCTCCATGTATATTCATTGCTGTCCAAAGGTAATAGCGAATTGTTGCCTAGTATTAATTAAAATTAGATCGCAGCCCTCTTTTGTCTATTATGACTTTTGTCTTTTTCTTTAATTTTGTCTTTACACGATTTTGCTTTTATTTGCCCCTTTGTCTTATGTGCTCCTTTCAAAAATACTTAAATCTTTTCTATCGTAGCCTTCTTTAAACATGACCACCGCCTTATTAATAACAATTGTTTAAGTCTTATCATTATTGCCACTTATTAATATAGTAATCTCCATTTATCATGATCGCTGCCATACATTTAAATCTTTAATTTGAACTTATATATTGTTGCACTGCAATATGTCATTGCTGTGTATTTACGTGTCTTGCATCATTATTTACGTGTCTAGCATCATTATTTTCTGGTTGGCTGGTAGCATGTGTATTTCTCCCCCAATCTTGTTCATATGCCTTTGACATCAATGACAATATTGCCGACAGAGGTGATTATGATGAAAGGAAGGTTGGGAGAAGTTCCATAGTGAGAGGAGAAACAAGCTATAGGAATTGTTCTCTGTCATGTCCCCGAAATCGTAAAGTTGAATTTGAGATGTTGAAAAAAAAAAAAAATTAACCAAAATCGAATAAATACCAAAATATAAATATAAGTAATTGTCCATTTAAACTTCAATACTATAATTATAAATATAATTACCATTTAAACCATTATCCTCATAATCATGATTATCATAGATAAGTATTATAATTGTGATATAAATATTATAGAATAACATATGATAATACATATCATAACTATGACATAATACAGTAATAAGATATGATAAAAATATCATAATTATAATAACCTATATTCTATACTAAATAAACAAACATAAAAAATAAAATATAATAAACAAATAAATTATTATAAATATAAATAATTTAAAAGAAAATAATACGAATAATAATAATAATAAACATATTATATATATTTTGTAATAAGAAAAACAATTAATATATTTTCTGTAGAATACTTATCTTTACTAAGGCATTGGTTATATCTAAATTGCAGCATAGAATAATGTTAACAGCGATTGTTATTGTATTATCATATGTAGCGGTTCATTTAGGCATCAATTAACATTCAGCCCAGAAAAGACAACAGTTAACACTAACTAAAAGACACGTCCCAAGTGCAAGGAAAAGTCATGCCTTTTGACCCTATCAAGGATATTAAAAGAGAATCTTTTTCAAATGGAGAGGGGCATCGATGGCTGAGAAATAAGACAAAAATTAAAATGAAGCATATATAAGTTGATCGATGGGTTAGGAGATAGGAAAATGACTTGGAAATCTGGTAGCACAACAGATTGGGAAAAGAATATATATATAGGATTAAATATTATTGGCAAGACTAAAGTTGGGGAAGTAAAATTTAAATATAATTATTAATATATAAATACATAAACATATACATAGTTATATATATGACATATATTTATGCAAAGGTGATTATTAGGAATAATGATACGAAATATATACACACGATAATTGCAATAATGATGCTTGCAACAATTATTGAGCCTTATAAGTAATTACGATCTTAATATAAAAATGGATAGATTAATATTTATGATCAATCAAATGTAAGATTGAAGGAAGGCGACTAAAGAATTAAGAGTCAGGGGAAGACACAACAGTTCAGGTGATGTACTCACTTAGCAATAATATTTAGCATATTTTGAATATAAAAAATAGATACTGCTAATCTGATTATTGATATAATGCTTTCTTTAATCTTATCATAATGAGAATCATTCTAGGAGATAATGAACTTAAAGAATCATTGATACATGAAAATATATTATAGGCATGAAATAGATCTTGGATGAATGCAAATATATCTGATTGTGTAAAGATTGTCTTCTCTGTGTTTGTTACCCTATTAGGAAGTGGTGAAGCAAAGTCCAAGTGGAAAGCCTAAAAACCCCCCTCTCATGTTCCTAGGCCCATGAAACGGGAAAGACATAGGAGGTGGGGGTCTGTTGTGACCTATTTCACACATCGCCCCATTGCAAATGGGGACCCCCAAGTTTTGGTTTCGCCCTCTGCGTTACCAGTTTAGAGTTCAAAAGTTGAGTAAGTTTTCGAAATCAGTCCGGCCAAGTTAAGAGTTTGAACCCGTTTGTGTGCCTAAACGTCATGGAAGGGCTTAGAAGGTCCACAAGACGAGGATCGCCTGTGCTTTTGGTCATTTCTGACACTTCCTATTTTTTAGGGATTCTGCTTTTTGCTTTTTGCTTTTTTGATTTTTGGCATTTTTAGGCCATTCTGGAGTTCCTATTTTTTAGGGATACTTTTTGCTTTTTCTATTTTTAGAAAGTTTCTATTTTTGGAAAGTTCCTATTTTTGGATCCCAATGAGCATGAAATCAATGCGCCTCCAAAAGTCATCATGAAAATCAAGGTGAATGGTGAAAAGTTTGAAAAAAATGTTTAAGTCTGGCAAAATGCGCCCATGAGAAGAAATGGTAGGCCAAGCATGAAGTCCGTCCTTGCCTTTGGCATGCCAAAGACAGGCAATGGTGAGCCAAGGCTGAAGTTCGCCATGGCATTAGAGACCTCCAAGTCCGTCCATGGCTTGAGGAATGTCAAAGTCCGCCCTGGAAGAAAATGGCAAGACCAAGGGTCAATTCCGCCCAAGGAAGGAAGAAGTGGATGGCAAGAGAGAAGGCCAAGTCCGCCCATGGCACAAGGAAGGGTGAAGTCCGCCCATGGCTTGAGCAAGGTCAAAGTCCGCCCCAAAAAGTCAATGGAAGCAAGACTCCAAAGTCCGCCCAAGCCAAGTGAATGGCAAGACAAGGGGTGAAGTCCGCCCAAGGAAGAAGGAGAAGTAAAGTGCGCCTATGGCAAGGTAGAAGCCCAAGTCCGCCATAGAGAGAAGGGATAAATGGAATGACCAAGTGCCAAGTCCGCCCTAGGCACAAGAAGACATGAAGTCCGCCATAAGGGAAGTGGATGGCTTGACATAGCACCAAGTCCGCCCTTGGACAAGGCAAAGATAAAATACGCCATTGACAAGGAAATGTGAAGAAATTCGCCCAACTTAGGAAAATAAAATTTTCTAAGGCATAAAAAATGGAGAAATGCCTAGAGAGAGAAGAGGTTAAGCGAGCATGAAGGTCACTCCTCGGCATAACAGAATGAAATTTCTTGGCAAGAAAGGAAGAGTGTAAGGCGAGGCAAACACGAAGACCATCCCTCTCAGCTTGGATAAATTCCTAAGGCATGAATAAAAAATGGCAAAATGGCAGGAAAATCTCCAAGTTCGCCCAACCCAGAAAGAGAGAGAAAATGAAGTTGTTGACTAAGTATGAATGTCCAGAGAGGCCAGAAGTCTGCCCAGAGAGTTGAAAATTGGCAGACGAGTTATTAAGCACATTTTGGCTAGGCAGACAATTGGAAAATAAAATATTTGGCCACGGACAAACGAATTTAGCCATGTATCAACTTTAAACGGGTTGGAATTTTAATATTTTTAAATATTTTTAATTATTTCCCAGCACTTAAGGAATTTTAATAAAAAATTCGAAATCTGGAGATTACTTAGGCAAATTTTTAAAGAAAGCTAAAGATTTCGGATAGAGGTGGCGCCATGGAAAAATTAGAAACTTGCCTCAACGACTGCGAGAGAAGTTAGAAACTTGCTAATCGGAGAACATAAAACATTTCTAAAATTGGAAGAAACTCAAGAAAAAGAAAGCAATTCCTTGAGAAAATTGCACTTCTCAGCCATAAAATGAGTTTCAGCAACTCATTTTTCATAATTTCGACTGAGAAGAATTTTGTTCTCTCGAATCTGCAAGAAGTAATCTTTGGAGAGTAAAATACTGAGGCTAGTGTTATCATTCTTCAGTGGAATAAGAAATTTGACGCAAGGACATGATTTTTGGAAAGAAATAAATTATTTCTTTGCTGAAAGTCGCACTTCTCAATAGATTGGCGCACTTACTCTGTCAAAGTTTCAGAAATTTTAATTCATTCGCTGTCAGAGGACGATCTCGGAGGTTTGGAAATTCATTGACAACATTTTTTCTACTCCTTTCTATCTTCTACATTCATTCCGGCACGAGATTTATTCAATGCTTGGCAAATTTATTTACTTTCAGCTTGCTTTTTTCACAGAAATTTTACTTTAAACAAGCTGAAAGTGCGATTTTATCAAATAAACACTCCGAAATAACTAGAGTATAAAGGTCTCTTATTAATGTTAAGTATTTTATGCTTGCAGGTGGATGACCAACCAAGGAGAGCCGTCCAGACAAGCGCTCATGAAGTTCGCCAGCAAAGGATCGCAGCCGGAGTCCAAGATAAAATCAAAATGGAAAAATATTACTGATACCAACCTTGGGCACATAGACCTCAAAGAATTCAAGCAAAGGATGTACAGGCATGACGGGTTCCTGACGACACGTATTGCCAGAAGAATGATGAGGAACGAGATTGTTCAAGCTGCCCGATTCCCACCTGCAACTGAGTGTGCTGAGCTGATGGTAGAATGCGCCCTCCATTATGACGCTAAGGAAAGACGGATCGCTGCACCTGATGGAAGAATACTGGCTCATTTAGGAGAGTTGGCCATACAAGAGGCTTTTGGCATTCCTACATGTTGTACCCCAAATTAAAAATTTTGCTACACTTAAACATTTTGAAGAATTGAGTCAAGATACTGTTAAATCTATCAGAAAAGGTCAAAATGGGGGTTTGCATGTCTTGCATGGGGGTCATAAACTTTAAATTTTGTAAATTTGACAATCTGGGTCGGTCTAAAAAGATCAAACCTACAATACCCAGACTTCAGTTTTTCATCCCTAAATTTTAGGAAAATTTCTATTTTTAGCAGTTTTCTAAAAATAGAAACTTTTTCTGGGTTTTTCTGGGTTTCTTACGAAATAGATACTTGTAAAATTTTCTAAAAATAGAAAGTTTGGCCGTTAGGGTTAAGACTGATTTTGATTGGCTTAAAATACTTCCTTATCAGACTGGTGCAGTCAAAATCACAAAAAGGTCAGTTTTACTCTATTGGGTCTATTCTGCTTTTTCAGAAGCCACTTCAGAGATCCAAGGTCATTCATGCAAGTCAGCTAGTTGCTAGGTGTCAGAATCAAGAGTTCGAGCATCAAACAGAGACTGTCGATGAACAATGTGCACGAGAAACAAGGAACAAACTGAAGAAGTTGAAAAAAATGAAAAATATCAAATTTTATCTAAGTCTGGAGATTTCAGGCGCCCCTTTCAAGAGGAGGCGCCCATGTTTCCATGCCTTAGAAAATTTTCAATCTTGACAGCCAAAGGTAATGGAAACACGTGTTACGAGGTATAAATTGAAAAACTGATAAAAATTTCTAACATTGTCAGCCATGGGCGCCCATGAAGGAGAAAGGCGCCCAGCTTTTCAAGAGGCCAAAAGCCGAAATTAGGGTTTTCATCTCCAGGTCAATGTTACTCAGAATCATCCCGGCTCCGCAACGAATTAGTTGGCATGCTTGTCGGATCATCCAGTCACTGGCAAATTCAAGACGAACAGGAGTCACGAAGAGAGATTTTGAAGACTGAAGACGAAGAACATAGAAGAAAATCTAACTCTAGAGAAGCTAGGCGCCATACTTCAAGAAGGGCGCCCAAACTTTTGAGATAGCAGATGGTCAAATTTGCTGAAGACTTCTCCAGCATAACTTCCTTAGACTGGATCCAGCTCTCCAACGAATCCGTCAGCTCGTCCGTCAGAGTCAGCAGTCATCACATATCGCCGGGCAAACAGAGGAGAAAAAGTGTGAGAAATGGCAGAAAGTGGAAAGCAACAGTGAAAATTCAAAATAAAAACTAACACTGGAAGCTATGGGCGCCCCTGAAGGAGAAGGGCGCCTAGGGTTTAAGGCCACCAGAAGTCAGTTTTTGGAAACGAGTGATCCAGAAGACCCCTTCCAGATTCATCTCAGCTATCCAGTGAACTCAATAACCAGTCAATCTGACAAGTACAACACCCGGAATAGTGAAATCATCTGAAGGTCAGAGGACAAGCATAAAAATTGAAGATCATGAAAATGGCTAACACTGGAAGAAATGGGCGCCTTTATCAAGGATAGGCACCTGACATTTAGAAAGGGTAAATGAAGCTTTTAGCAGATGATGTCTCCAGAACAAAGTTGTTAGATATGATCAAGAATCAGTTCATTCATCAGATAAATCCAGAGGCCGGGAGACAGAGTTGAAGCAGGGTCAGAAAGTGAACAAAAGTTGAAAATGACATAAATTTGGCTAAGTCTGGGGAGACTGGGCGCCATACCTCAAGAAGGGCACCTATTCCTTCATACCTTAGTTTATTTTTCCAAAGTTTCAAAATTTTCAAGTGAAGGGAAATACGCCTTTCCTCAAGGCATGCATTAGGTTTAGGGTTTCTACAAAATTAGGGTTTGAGAAGCTGTTTGGAAAGCAAAAACTTATTTAAAGACACTTCTATGTATTATTTTTCATATTTTCTTGCAGGTGCCTTCAAAGAGAAACAGAGCAGCAGCTTCAAACCTATGTTTTTTCAAGATTCAAGAACCCTAACTTGCTGATTTCTCATATATTTTCAGATCAGCAATCAAAGAAGACCTTCTCTTTCATATTTTCTCATCAAGAACATCAAATTTAAGAAGGAGAAGGCCTATATTATCAAATTTCAACAAGCTGATCCATTTTTGTTCTGTCTTCTGGACAAATTGTTGAAGATTTCTCTCTAAGTTGCAGCAATTGCTTCTATTTTGCATGTCAGGGAAAACTTCATATTTATCCATTTCTAGTCTTCTGGGTCTATGCTAAACCTTCTTCTGGACAAAACCCATACCTCAGCTTTTTCAGACAAACTAAAAGTTGTTGCTTTTTTAGTCAGAAGCCAAGGTTTTCAAAATCTAATCTACTGGGTCCATTCAGATTATGCTCAAGAACAATACCCAGATGTCAACTTTTTCTGCTGTTTTTTGGGGAAAATTAGGGTTTGTTGCTTTTTCAGTCTCCACTCCATATTTTCAAAAAACGGGCGATCTGGGTTGGCTTGTAACGAAATTTTAGTCAAAACCCATATCTTAGAATAAAACTCAAAAATTCGTCCGTTGGAGGAAGAAAAATCAGCAAGCTAAATTTAGAAAGTTTGTCAAAATTTGTTTGAACCTAGGCATGTTTACTGTCAATCTTCAAGTCTTTCAGAATGGAATACACTCTTGCAGAGTTCAAGACCAAATCAATTCTTTACCACGATTTCATTGAAACAGCTGAAACAGACTTGCATCACATCAAGCCAGTGTTCAATATACATCCTTTAGAAGATGCAGGCAATACCACCATCAGGCATCTCGCCCATTCAGGCCTTCTTGCTGCGGCATCCATACCTTTCTCAGTACAGAGCTTAGAGTTCATAATTGCTTGCATCAAGCATTACAATCCAGCTACAAGGGAGATACAGTCAGTTGATGGGAGAATCATTTGCAGCCTAAAACCAGATATGATTGAGAAATGCTTCTCCATTCCACCATGGCCTAGAAGCGTCACTATCAACGTGGAAGAATGTGAAAGGATATGGGAAGAACATCAAGATAAATATAGCAAGAAGATTGCACACAGGTGGTTGAAAGAGAAACATTCTACATTGCCAAAGGATGTCGGAAGAGGACAGTTCAAAGAGGAATTCGCCATCATAATAACCCTACTCAATCGAGTCACAGGTCAAGCCGATGCAACAAGGTTTCAGCCTTGGATGTTCTATGTGATACCTCATATAATGAAAAAGATAGAGTTCTATGACTGGCCTACATTGATCAGTGACTGCTTACATCATCAGATAACTGAGTATTTTCATAGACATGCATTTCACATGGTCTCCTACTTAGTCTATTTGGTTGCCTATCAAGGTAAATTCAGAGGGTTAAACACGGAGGGTTCTTTGAACGTTCAACATGTCTATAACTACTATACTCAGCTGGAGTTCGCTGCTGCATCACGTCATTACAAAAGGGTGAATGAAGCATTCTTGATTTATACAGTGCGGGACTTGGACAACGAGCTACATGTTCGCATCTCATCCATTGCCAGGGCTGCAATATCAGAATGGGCAGATTGGTTTATTCAGTTCGCCACTTTCACTTACCTAAGGGTGTACGGTTATATAGGAGCTCCACTCATGTTATCGAGGTATCCATCAGATGAGGTAGTATGCATGGAATTCTTCAGGCAGATTTCAAATGTTCATACCTGTCTGCGTAACAAAAAGAAACCAGCCTTCAGCTTTCCTTTCGCTTTAGGCATTTACACATGTAGATCATCCGCAAAAGCTAAACTAATGGGTAACGAGTTAGATAAGTTTGGTCTCAAGCCTTTCAACGAGAGACGATTATATGATCCCCATGGCTTCTATGCATCTAGACTTGGTCAAAACCTTGCTCATACACCCGCACTTGAAGACTTTTGGGCTAATTGCAAGGATGAGTATGAGGTGCGAAGGCGAAGTCATAGTAGGTTAACCCTTCATCAGATGAAAGATTGCTTATCAGAAGATATTGAAGGGCTGTCAGATGATTATGGGGATGTAATTCTTCCAGCTTATATAAGAAATAAGGTTGAGCAGCAACCTCTTCCACAAGTCAACTGGGCTAATAAAGAATGCATCACAGTGGAAGAAAGGACAAGAAAACTGGTAGAGTACAGTAAGACTTTCTTGATTCTAAAGAAAAGGGAGTCTATTCCAGTAGCAGAGCCGCCAAAGAAACATTCATCTCTTCCCTCTTCTTCAAGAGTGCAACCAAAGAACAAAGAAAAAGTTTAGTCTCAAGAGGTCACAAAGGGCAGTAGATCAGCAAAGAGTGCTAAAAGGAGGTTGGATTATACAGGGATTGTTATACAGGAGCAGCCTACAGCTGAAACAGAAGTTCCTCAACCAGAACCCATACTTCAGGAAGAAGTGCAACATGATGAACCTTTGATACAAGAAACACTACCATCTCCTAGGTCTTTGCCAATTCACATTGATTTGGAAGACGAGGAGATAGAGGTCAATGTTACAATCACTCCTCCCTTGGATGTTAATAGAAATACTACATCTTGGCTTGAGAGCTCCTTGGGAAGGACAAGAAGAAGACCTTCGTATCAGGTGAATGTTGATGACCTTAGCATATACCAAGAAACAAATGCATTTTGAGAGGAATCTCGAGGGTGAAATGGTTATGGAGACAGCTACGCCTCTTGAAGACAAAATCAGAGATGAGGTGGATGTTGATGATTTTATCATGGTCAAAGCAAACCTTGGTAAAAGTACTCGACATGCTGATATAAGTTTGTTTAAGATGGTAACATAAAATATTCAAGAAAGAGTGCAAAAGGATGGAGAAGACTAGGCAGCCCTCAAGGCTGAAAATCGTCAACTCCGATTATGTATATCAAATCTTATCCAAGGCACCTCACAAACAACTCAGTTGCTGCCTCAAGTCTTAGAAACACTAGCTGATCAGCAGCAATTAAGGCAGTCAGTTATTTGTGGTAAACAAACTAATGAGTGGGTTGAAGAGATCATCAATAGAAGAAAAGAGGTCCTGACACAAGTCTTCCAGTTAAGATACAAGGCTCATGATTTACGTCAAAGAATCTAGGATTTTGAACAGGTGATAGCCGAGTTCAAACCTATGCATGAAATCATAATTGCAGATTTAGAGATGGCTTGTGGCTCTACAATGGCGAGAGAACATAAAAGAGAAATCCTGGAGTGGAAAGAAAGTCATCTTTTCAAGGTGAACACATATCAGAATATCTGAGGAGTTTGCAGTGTGTAAACAAAGAGTTGTTGATGCTCTTAGGTTCATCAGAGAAGTAGTTGCAACAATTCCTTGTCAGTATTGCCTTGAGGATGGTTCTTACATTGGGCTTGACATAGTCCAAGCTGAGTTTCAGAGCATTTTGCATGGCAGCGAGGGCAGTGTTGGGAGAATGATGATGATTTCCATGATGTCAGCAAGGTTCGAGAAAGCAGCCAATGAGAGTGAAGATTTCTGGAAATCAATTACAGACGGCGAAGAAATCTTGGAAAAGTGGCATTTTGCTATTAATAGCATTAACACTCCTACTTCGGATGAAGTTGCTTGCTTTTTAGCGGATGTGATCGAGCTTTAAATCTGCTTTCTTCTAGAAGCATCTTCCACGCTTTCTTTCTATTCTTGTCTCAAATCTTTTCCATTTCTTTGAGGATAGAAAGAAAATATTGTAACGAGTTGTCACGAGTTGGCACTTTCCTTTTTAAAAGCTTTCTAGGGTTTAGATGTTTTAATCGCTTCTAGATTTAGAAATAAAGCTTGCATGTTGGCAAGCAGTAGTTGTAAAAGCAAGGAGATTTTAGGGTTTCCTACTCCTCTGCTTAGTTATAAATAAGAGTAGTGTTTGCTCATTTTAGTTTAACCGTGCTTGTGATAACAAGACATAAGTGTCATAGTACCTTCTCTTTGTTATCGTCTAGTATTGTTCACTTGGTGTAAAGAGCAAGTTTGCATGCCTCTTTAGCTGCAAATACTTGTTTAGTGCATGTGTAGTGTTGATTATAGTTAGGTTGATCGCATGTTGCAAGCGTGTTGCTACAACTTGCTGTCCCGAAGTTGTAATCCTTGTTCCAGAAACTTGAGTAAATAAAATCTTGAGCGTGCTTTGTCTACCTTGATATAAATATCTCAAGTTTCCGTCTATTTGTTTTGTGCTAGAAATATGAGTAAATAAAATCTTGAGCGTGCGTTGTCTGCCTTGAAATAAAAGTCTCTTATTTTCGTAATACTTTTATGATCTCTTTTTCAGCTTGCCATAAAACGTATGTTGAGGAATAGTTTATTTAAGTATATTTGTCAGAAATCATACTCGTCCATTTCCAAACTCTCTTGCTCTGCGTTTACTTGAGAGGGTGGAAACGTTTTAAGCGTAGGTTAAGTTGTAGCTGTCTAGTTTCATTAAAGGGAAAACCTCAGCCGCAACATCTAGTGTTCTATAACCTTGTGTTCTCGCAGCTGAACCAAAAAGATAGGCGTAATTAAGTTTAGATTACTTTTCTTTATGCAACTCAGCAAAAGAGGGAGCTCCCCCTCCTAATTCGAAGAGCAGTTTACTGCACATAGCTGTCCATTTCCAGAACGCATTCCAGAGGTGCGATTTGAAACGCCAACACTACATATCCCAAGACAGTCTACAAGACCAAGGAGGACGCACAGAGACTGTATGATGACAAGTTGGATCTCTGTGCTACCAACATCAACAAGTCATGGCTGGACAAGCCAAGAGCGTCAGCCAAAAAGATGCCGAAGAAGCTGTTGCGCATAGACTTCAAGGAAGATTACAGGGATATTATTATCCTACTTAACCGGATAGTTGGCAACCCTTTGGGAGCACCCTTCGAGACTTGGATGTATTATTTTATTGAAGATATAACAGAAGGGGTCAAAATGTTCAATTGGTCACACATGATAAGCAACAACCTCCATGAGCAGTTGGTTAACCTGGAAAAGACCAAGACTTTTTATATGAGTTCCTATGTCATCTACATGTTGGCAAGGACGTACAGATATGCAAGCTTGATCTGCAAAGGCATAGTCGGCAACGGCAAAAATGAGCTGAAGGCTTACGACTGCTACCCACAGCTGCAGTTGATCGAGAAATCCTACTTCAGGCGAGCTCACGATGCCTTCCTCATGTACATTACGAGGATACTTCAGGGAGGGACACACCAACGACTGACTTCTGAAGCCAAAATTTTGATAAGCAAATACGGATCATGGTTTATCCAGTATCCGAGGTACACATATATCAGAATCCAGGGATTCACTGGAAATCCGTACCGACTACCTATCTTTCCCACAAATAGGATGGTCTTGCTTGAAGTGCTGCGATAGTTGGAAGAATACCAGAACCTCCAAAGGGCGAAGCAGAAGGCGACAGTCACCTTTCCCTTCTTTATAGGGAACATGCTGGAGACATGCTCATCGGCACAGGCAGCTGAGAGCGCCAGGCTCGAGATACAACATTACCCCTTTGCTACTTATCCGTCTAGGGACCACTTCGACCCACATCATCACATCAAAGCTGTGGATGGAAGAAGATATAGGCATAGGGTCGAATTAGAAGACATTTGGGCAGATGCCGCAGATGAGTTTGAGGTCAGACGGAGGATGTGGTCCAGGTTGCCTGTTAGCTTGATTAGGGCGATTGAGCTTTGTTGAGTGCCGGATCAGCTGGAAGAGGATGGAGAACAAGTACAACCGCACCTTGACGAGAGCTTGCCATTGCCTACAGTCAGATGGTTAGAACCTGAACATGCTGACTTAAACACGCTGATGAGACCGGTTGTCAAATACACCCAATTGTGGGTTGATCAGTAGATCCAGGAGCTCAGGCGGATGAAGGTGACGCTAACTTATGATATGTTGAATGAAATGGAGTCCTATTCTTCTAATGCAGAGGCGTCTTAGGTTGTTGACATGGTAGAGGCCACTACTTCTAGGAAAAGGAAGGAGATAGCTGTAGGCAAGGAGTTGGCTCAAAAGCAGACAAGGGTAGAGTCTTCACGTTCCGCCGAATCTAGACATATTGAGGAGATCCTAGCTACCGTTGATGCTTCATTGGCGGACATTAGGGATCCTTCTCCGATTCCTGAAGGTAATATGGAGCCTCAACCGGACGATGATGAACCACCATCCCCCACAGGCACAGAGATATTGGGATTTGATGATGACAATGTAGGCGCCCAAAATGATGACTTTCAGGAGGGAATGATTTCAGCCCTCCGAGGAATTTTGGACGTTCTTGATAGAGAAGTCATGCCAGAGGAAGATGGCGTGGAACAACACACAATCCGGACTGGCTGACAGAAAGGCTGAAAATACAAGTGCCAGCGGAAGAGCAAGAAGAGGATGATACTGCAGACTTCTTGGCCAGACTCACACAAACTTCAGTCAGGAAGCCAGCCAAGAAGTTCTCAAGCATACTGAGGGATGATGATGGCAACTGAACCGTGCAGATTGCCGTGCCAACAGTAGACAAGCCATAGGAGGATAAAGCCCCTCATGAGTACGCCATCACTACCATTGACTTGGGTCCAACCACGAAGGGCTAGGAAATTGGATTTGGACAATTCTGTGTCCACTATCAAGTCAAGATTGGCAAAGGAGGTGGCCAAGAGGAAAGAGTGCCAGCAGGAAATAGAGCGTCTGAGAGAATATATCCAGCATCTGATCAAGCCACTTGATCAGGATAACACGACAACTCCTCTTCTCCCTAACCCTTCTCAGGAGGCGGCAAAGGATATAGAGGAAGACAGGATTACGGCTAGGGAGGCTAAAGAGTGGATAATAGTCAAAGGCACAAAAGCTGATACATTCATGGAGAGGTTGACCTTGGTTTATGGTCAGGCCACTTCTTTAGTCTCTAGACTGGCAGTCTTGGCAGAAATGTGGGATGGCCTTCCAGATGTACAAGAAAGGATAATTCCTTGCCTAAGGATTCTGAAATGGATTCCAAAGCAAGAGCTGATAGATGGAGGCGTCATTGCAGCAGGTGCAGCTTATGACTTCCATACTTGGTATTGGGCACTAACAGGACGAGGTGAAGTCTTGGAAAGAGTAAAGGCTGATGGGCTTAAGGTAGAAGAGCAGATTAGAGCAGTCCATACCAAGATCCTCAATATGGTGGCTGACATCCTGGACAGAGAGATTATTCGGGAGAACAACTTGCAGCTGGAGGCTTTGAAGAGGAATGTGCGAGCAAAGTTCTTTTCCATCACTGGGCCTATCCTAAAGCAGAACTGGGCTAAAGTGGCGAACTTCCTTGACATCCGGGAATCTTTCGTGAGGTTTGAGCCAGAATGGGAAGACATCTTCGTCAAATGTGTCGAGAGTGTGGACAGACTGGAGTTCAGGATTGGAATGCTTCCGCAGGTCACTATGGAAGAGGTGGCCTTAATCGTGTCCAGATTCATCGAACAAACGGTAATGCGGGAGGATAGGGATGTAATTCCTTGAAGATAGCTCCAAGCGCCATCTCACCTTGTCAACTCTTTGTCTACTGAAGTTATTTTGGGAAACCCTAATTAGGGTTTATTTGTTTTAATCTCGGCCGTTGGCTCATTTTTAATCTGAGCCGTTTATTCATTTTTTGGAACTCTATATAAAATTGCATACACTCATTTGTAATTCGTGAAGTGAGTTGTATGAGATTGTTGCGACAAAATTATTTCCGTTTATAAAAGCTCTTGTGCATGATTTGCTAAGAATCACTTTTGTTTTCAAGTAGTGTGCAAGGTTTTCATATTTCTCCTTCAACACTTAGAGTAGAGTTAGATTAGTATTTCATTTATATGTTTGTTAGTGAATGATAGATTTGATAGCAGTGGTGGATGAAATTAAGCTCATACTTTTGTTGAATGGATGATTTGCTTTCAATGTGTAAAGTTAGCCTGAGCTATTAAGTTGTGGATGCTTAATTTCTGTTTGTTTTAATTATCAATTCAAACATGAAAATCATTATCACCTCCATTGAAGATTGCACCCGCTTTGCGTAAGTTGTCCTAAAGGAGGCGAAACAAAGTGCAGTTATTCCAATTTTATCTAGTCACTGCCGTCTCTTGAGTTTTTAGGCATAGCTTAGACTTCTAAACCCTTATCTTTTTGCCCTTTTTTTGGAAAATCTAAAATATCTGATAGAAAGAGCCTTCAATGATAAAATTGTCTAAGTCCTCAACTTGCAAACAAATTTAATGTAAGTCCCCTTGTGATTACCAGCAAATCACAATGCCCACTGGCCTTATCCACATGTCATGACTTGACCAAAGAAACATTGGAGTTATTGCATTATCTTCTTAGTATTTGCCTTAACTTTTCAAGAGAGGATAAAGTGTCCTTGGGCATTTTATTCTGTGTTCGGTGGCGTATTCAAAACACACACCAACATGGTCCCACCGTAGGAAACTACATTGTTATAGGGGTGGTAGGTCATAGGCCCTTGGATCATAGGGTTTCACCATTCCCTCCTAATAGGGCAAGTGTTTTCCGAGGTTCTGTCGTGTATGGAGAATGCAATTACTAAGCCATTAGGAAAGGAGGATTGTGAGGTGCAACCTCCCGTGCCCAACACCAAGGCTTCAGAGCGGATCCATACAGGGCACTCCTCTTGTTTGTTAAAATTGCATTTATGATTACGCTTATATTTTGGATATCTAGATATTAATGCTAATGGATATATGTGTATGTGGAAATGTTGTTAATATGGTGAATGCAGATTTCAAACCAAGATTACTTCATTAAAAAGAACATTCATTTGGGAGGAAGAAACTATTAGTGTTTCTTAGATCAGATTGAACAATACAAGTAATTAAATAATTGCAACACATAAGACAATGAACACAACAAGATACCTGGGAAAACCCTCCTCTTGAGGGAGAAAAACCCAGCAAATGATCTCTTCTATAATGTAGAACAACTAGCAGAAATCTGCTTACAACTCAGGCCCAACAATGGCCAATAAAGAATGTAATGACGTCGCACCTCTCCTAGATACACAAGATACAAATGAATATCTTCTTCCTTGAAATCGGACTGCTGCTGCAAATGCGAATTCTGCTCTTAATGATAAATGCGAACTTGCTTGAGATAGGATTACTTTACAATGGTAAAGTGACCTTGTATATATACATCATAAGGCGCCTCTTGACTTAGGTCGGCCTCTTTAGGAAAATACAATAAAAGATAAACAATTAATATATCTTGAAGTCGGCTCAAGGTTGAGACAAGGAAAATGCGAATCATAAAGCCGGCTCTTACATTTATTGTTGATATAAATTAAATAGCCTAGAGGCTATCCATTTAATTTATTGTTTTTCTTTTTGGGAAGTGCAGACCGAAGCTGTCATAACATCAACACTCCCTCTCAGCTAGGGATGAACTTCCATTTGCACAAGACACATCATATTAGAATGAAAACAAAATAGAATATCACCTCAATGTGATATTAACCATTATGGCTATTTCCATAGATGGTATAAATAAAATCATCACGGATTCCCTCACGTGATGCTGTCATGGAGTCACACACATGACATCCACCATAGCTTCTCTCAGAGGGTGGAAACAAGGGCTTTCACCTCAAATCTCTCTCAATAGAGAATTGCATTATCAAGGGCTTACACCTCAACTCTCTCTCAACAGAGAATTGCATTATCAGGGGCTTGCACCTCAACTCTCTCTCAGCAGAGAATTGCATTATCAATCAAGGATCACTGATTACTGAGACTCTTTCTCAGTCAAGGCTGCATTCTTCACCATACCAAGTTTCTCTCGGAAGTACACAAACTTAATCCTGGCGAGAGGCTTGGTGAGAATGTCTGCCGTTTGCTCTTCAGTGCTGATATACCTCAACTATATAGCTTTCCTTTGCACCATATCTCTAATATAGTGGTACTTGATCTCAACATGTTTTGTTCTGTCATGAAACACGGGATTGACAGATAGCTTCATACAACTTTGATTATCACAGTGTCTAATAGTAGGCTCCATTGATTCTCTAAACAATCCTACAAGGAGCTTACGAAGCCACACTGCCTCACGAGCTGCCACACAAGCTGCTATATACTCTGCTTCAGTTGTACTCAAGGCCACTGAAGACTGTTTCCTGCTACACCAGGAGATCATAGCAGTCCCCAAACTGAAGCAACAACCAGAGGTACTCTTCCGATCTGAGACACATCCTGCCCAATCAGAATCAGTAAAACCATGCAGCTCCAAATCCACGTTTGAAGAATATCTCAACCCATATCCAATTGTGCCACATAAATATCTCAGGATATGTTTAGCTGCTACAAGATGTATTTGCTTTGGTTCACACATAAACTGGCTAAGTGCACTCACTGCATAGCAGATATCAGGTCTAGTGTTAACTAGATACATCAATGAACCAATCAACTATCTATACATCGTAGAATCCACTGGTTTTGAACTAGCTGCAGCTTCTTTCAACTTATCTAGATTAGTCTCCATGTGTGTAGACATAGGTTTGCAGTCAATCATACCAAACCTTTTGAGAATGTCAACAGTATACTTGCCTTGACTTAGAATCATCTCATCTGGCTTTTGCCAAACTTCTAAGCCAAGAAAGTAATGCATAAGACCTAGATTCTTCATCTCAAACTCTAAAGCTAATTCCTTCTTGCATTTTAGAATTAGATGTTCTTCACCAGTAATGATCAAGTCATCAACATATAAAACCAAAATCAATGGTTCACCATTTACTACTTTGAAGTAGAGGTTAGAATCTACATCATTCTTTGAGAAACCTAGACTTGAAAGATACTGATCAATTCTTTCATACCAAGCACGAGGAGCTTGTTTAAGACCATACAAGGCCTTCTTCAGCTTGCAGACATGAGACTCTTTCCCACGCACCTGAAATCCTTCTGGTTGCTCAATGTAAACGTCTTCTTCTATTACGCCATTCAGAAAAGCTGTCTTTACATCCATTTGGTGAATCTTCCATCCTCTAGATGCAACAATAGCAATGATGGTTCTAACAGACGTGTATCGAGCCACAGGAGGAAAAGTTTCTTCATAGTCAACTCCCTCTTTTTGTGAGAACCCTCTAGCCACAAATCTAGCCTTGTGTTTCTCAATGCTCCCATCAGCTGCATGCTTGATCTTGAAGAGCCACTTAGAAGACACCACAAATTTGTCTTTGGGTCTAGGAACTATATCCCAAACATCGTTCTTAAGTATGGACTGATACTCCTCAGTCATGGCATCCTTCCATACTTGTTGACTAGAAGCTTCTTCAACATTTGAAGGTTTTGACCCAATAATCTGACTCATCGAGGCGACATAACTAGAGAACTTGTGAGGTCTCTTGCTTTCTCTGAAAGCTCCTCTTGGAGCTGCAAAACTTTCTGCTTCCTGCATTGTCCTACGAGACCAAAGAGGTCTTTTCTTTCCAATCACAATGTCTAGAGGCCCATCAGTAGGATCCAAAGGCTCAGCTGGATCAATATCTTCTTTAGATTCTGTATGCTCGTTTAGGTTCTTTGGAATATGGTTAACTTCCATATCTTGAGGCGGTTCTTTTTCATCAATCTCCATAGGAGTGCCTTTGGATCTTCTGTAAGTAACATCTTCCTCAAATGTGACATCTCTACTAATCTCAATAGACTTCTGTCCTGGAATGCATATCCTGTAAGCTTTTGATGTCTCACTGTAGCCTACAAGAATTCCTTTCTTCCCAGAAGGTTCTAGCTTTGTTCTCTTTTCCTTTGGAATATGAACATAGACTGGACAGCCAAAGATCCTCAAATGACTAACTTCAGGCTTCACGCCTGAGAATGCTTCTTCAGGAGTTTTATTCTCTAAGATCCTGTGGGGACTCCTGTTTTGAACATAGACGGCTGTTCTTGATGCTTCAGCCCAAAGAGAGATTTGTAAGTCTTGATCATGGATCATAGCTTTCACTGCTTCCACAATAGACCTATTCTTCCTTTCAGCAATACCATTTTGTTGAGGATTATAGGGAATATTGAACTCCCTCTTAATCCCTGCTTCAATACAAAAGTCTTGAAAGGTGCCAGAGGTGTATTCTCCACCATTATCAGATCTCAATACCTTGATCCTTTTCCCAGACAGATTTTCAATCTGTGCTTTGAATTCTCTGAATCTTTCTAATACTTCTTCTGATTCTTTAGATCTCAAGAAATAAATCCAAGTCTTTCTAGAGTAATCATCAATGAAAATAATATAATACAAGAAACCACTAGATGATGCAATAGACATTGGACCACACAAATCAGAATGAATGAGATCAAGAATACATTTAGATCTACTTTCACTGGAATGAAACGTACCTTTTGTGTTCTTGCCTAGAGCACATCCCTTGCATGTACCTTCATGTTCTTGATCGAATTTCGGAAGACCGGTGACCATCTTCTCCATGATAGGTAGGGCACGAAAGTGAATGTGAGCCAATCTTCGATGCCAAAGATCAGACATGCTGGTATTGTTATGCACAAGCGCTTGAAGAGGACGAGTGCACAACCTGAAAAGACATTCATGTCTAACTCCAATCACTTGAGCAGTTTTGAAGCTGGAGTTCTTTGCCCATATAAGAACTTTGCCTTTAGAGAAGGGAACTTGATAACCCTTGTCTTCTAATGCTGAAATTGAAACAAGGTTCCTCTTTATCCCTGGCACGAACAGTACATCATTCAACTCCAAAGAAATCCTAGAATCCAAGTGAAGAGTGGAATTTCCAATCCCTTTTACAGAATATCTAGCATCATCTCCAATAACAACTTGATCACTGGAGTTGCTTTCCACTAAGTTTGAAAGATGACCCCTGAAACCGGTGATGTGCCTAGAAGCACCACTATCAATCAGCCAAGTGTTAGAGTCAGTAGAAACATTGCTAGACAAGGCTGAATAAAACAAATAATCACTGGAGTCCTTTTGTGGAGCGATTTCTTCAACATCTGTAGTGGCAACTTGATGCTTAGGTCGTTGAGGACAAACCCTCGCAAAGTGACCATACTTATCACAACGAAAACATTGAATCTTGGACATGTCTCGTTTCCTTTTGAAGGCAGGAGCATCATCATTTCCATCTCCTCGATTCCTCTTGAAGAATCCTTTCTTAAAGCCTTTTCCTTTGTTTGATGAATGAGAGGCAAGAACTTGTAAATCTTCATTCTTTGAACTTTGACCAATTCCCCTTGCTATTAGTCTTGACTCCTCTTGAATGCAGTCAATCCTCAATCGATCAAACTTGGGAAGTTCAGATCTTGCATTGATTCCTTGAATAAACGCCTCCCATGAAAGCGGAAGACCATTGAGAGCAAGCATAGTCAGGTCTTTATCATCAATCATGTGGCCAATAGTAGAGAGCTGATCTCTTATCTCTGAAATCTTCATGAAGTATGTAATGACAGATTCTCGTTTCGCCATTCTCACATGATGAAGTTGTTGCTTTAGTGCGAGAGCTCGACTAGTGTTGTTGATTTCATACATCTCTTCCAAGGTTGTGAACATCTCTCTTGCTGTATCCAACTTGAAGACAATCGGTACAACATGATCCTTGACGGAATCAACCAATACTTTCTTTGCCCTAGTGTCTTTCGTCCTCCACTGCAATTTCTCTTCTTCCCCCTCAGGATCAGGAACTGTTGTTTTCACGAATTGAGCTAAATCATTCTCCTCCAAAGTGAGCATGATTCTGAACCTCCGTGATGTGTAGTTTGAAATCCCTTCGAGTCTATGCTCGATTTTCAGACCGTTCACCATCTTGAATTTGAGAAATAAGAGATAGACTGAAAAAGAATAAGGTAAGTATTGCACACTAAATCTGATCACGATCTTTTTCACACCCGCTCTGATACCATGTTAGTGTTTCTTAGATTAGATTGAACAATACAAGTAATTAAATAATTGCAACACATAAGACAATGAACACAACAAGATACCCTGGGAAAACCCTCCTGTTGAGGGAGAAAATCCTAGCAAATGATCTCTTCTATAATGTAGAACAACTAGCAGAAATCTGCTTACAACTCAGGCCCAGCAATGGCCAATAAAGAATGTAATGAGGTCGCACCTCTCCTAGATACACAAGATACAAATGAATATCTTCTTCCTTGAAATCGGACTGCTGCTGCAAATGCGAATTCTGCTCTGAATGATAAATGCGAACTTGCTTGAGATAGGATTACTTTACAATGGTAAAGTGACCTTGTATATATACATCATAAGGCGCCTCTTGACTTAGGTCGGCCTCTTTAGGAAAATACAATAAAAGATAAACAATTAATATATCTTGAAGTCGGCTCAAGGTTGAGACAAGGAAAATGCGAATCATAAAGTCGGCTCTTGCATTTATTGTTGATATAAATTAAATAGCCTAGAGGCTATCCATTTAATTTATTGTTTTTCTTCTTGGGAAGTGCAGACCGAAGCTGTCATAACATCAACAGAAACTCTAAACCTAATCAACAAATGAATTCTAGGGCAAAATAGGTAAGGGACATTACATTCTCACCTGAAATTGCACCCTTTTTGAACCTGGTTCAACATTTCAAAGACACAATAGGAATAATCTCTCAAGTGTGGGACCTTGCTAACTTGAGATCACACCTCTAGAGAAAGCTGGTTCCTTTCTAAGCTGAAATGCAGCACTTGATCCAACTCAACTGTAACAACCCCATCCTTGGGTAATTAAATTTTTTCCAACATTTCACTTCAAACATATAAAAGTAACAAGTAACAAAGAGATTACAATAAAATTCTTCCTTTCTTTATTGATAAATACATGCAAGTTACAATATATATTTCCTCATGAATTCCATTTTCATTGCAAATATAAATCAGAGTACAAAAGTAAAACAATTACATACATAGCTTGTAAGCTTTTGCACAAATAGTAGTAAGACGGTCTAGGTTCCGTTCCTTTCAAATCTTGGTGTATCCGTTGCCTGCTGTGGAGGAGAAACATCACTCAGGCGCTTTTCCGCCAACCACAGACTATTAATGCGGTCCCCCGCACATCCATCATTCGATGGATGGCCCTCCCTTTGAACGAAGAGATTGGTAGAGTATCCGGCTGCGACAACCCAACTGAGCATAGTGCTGTGTCCTATACATCTAGAACTTGCTATTTCACAATCCTGAACTAGCATAAGGATCACAATGAATTGACAGTGTAGTCTCAACTATCTCACATCTAAGTGGATGTCGTACATTCCACTACTTTGGCCAAAGTATTCTCATTCAGTACTTCGAATGAAGGTCATCTATTATATACACTACTCAGGGCCGATTTGACTTAAGGCTATCTTACGCTACGCATAGGTATCGTCCTTTACTTTTGGATAATCTTTTATCCCAGACTAACCTACAACATCTTAATCTACTAAGTAATTACACAAGATAGGTATATCCTGTTTCAGATAACCTACCTTTAAACAATCTACTTCAAATAGTTACATAAGAGAGGTATATCCTGTTTTAGACAATCTACCATTCCTCCTAATTAGGAAACCTTTATCCTAGGAGTACTTAAGCTTACCTCAGTTATCCCTATAACTTAAGTTGAAAAGACCTTACTAGACCACTATCTTCATTTCATTCCTAGTATCTAGTATCTACTTCAAACATATTCTCCTTATATGGAGATCATACAGTATAGGCGATGCACATACAAAATGCAATCCATTTTAATCACATTCATTCTTTAATCCCTTATACTTAAAAATCCCTTTCTTAAGTAAAGTAAAGATAACAGTTTCCCTTTCCTTTATAATTATTTTGCTGACAAGCCATTTCCTTTAGTCAATGCAATTATAAACAAAAACATAATTTCTTTTTCACTAGATTGATCCACCTATGCTATAATACAGTTAATGCATAAAACAATCATATGTTTTCTTCTACTTTTAAACAAAGATTTAAAAGAGTGTATTTCTCATGCCTGTTTCCTTAGGCTGGCCTTCTTGCTACTTTTGAATGCTTCTGATTCAACTGGTGCAACTCCTCTGTTCCTTTCCTTTAAATAATCTCTCTCCTAATTGTTCTTTTTAGATGCTAAGTCTTAGCTGAAGCTCAGAATGATAGGAAATCAATTACTGGTAATGCTGGTTACTGTTTTTCTCACAATGGATTCTACAACAGGTGCGTACATACGTATATGCAGCAAGTGACAAACTCAAGGCTTGCACAAAATTACGATGGATGATTATGAATTGCAGAAGCAAATTCGAAATTGGTGAAAGCAAATTTTGAATTGGTGAGATTGATAGGAAAAGTGAGCTCCTATTTATAGAGGTCGAATTCTCATGCCATCCTACAGATTTGGCATGAGAATCGACACCTCTATCTATTTGAAAGTGTCAAACTCATGATGGCAGCAGTTTAGAACCTTACTCAACATTTAAAAGGTGAGTCGACCCTTCTTAGTGAAGAACGATTCAAATAACACATGATGAAAATGGTTCAATTGACACCTACAAGCGTCCTCCAGCAATGGCATCTAAATTGGCGAGTTTATTCACAGTGGGAAAATCTCCTAGCTCAAAGGCGTTCCACTTGGCCCTTGTTTCAGGCTCTTCCAAACTGTTGTGACCTTTTTCACACATCGCCCCATTCAAATGGGGACCCCCTAATTTTTGCTCCATTCTGGTCTTTTGGGCTTTTGTTTTGTCTCTCTCTCTCTCTCTCTCTGATCTTTTTGTTCTTTTGGGGATGTCCCGTTTGACCTAATTTGAAATTTTGGCTAAGGCTGAAGTGAATCGGTGATTTTAGGGTTTTCTTTCTTCAGGCTTAATTGAAGTTAAATTGAGTTGACTAATCGACGGCTAAGCTTGGCATGGCATTCATATGACCTCTAGTAGATTCCCATCAGATTTTCGTTAAGATCTGACAACTTACTATTTTTAGTAAGTACCTAATTTGGGGTCTTTTCCTCAGGATTTTGGAATTCCAACTGCTCCAACACATCCAGAGAACATCAAAGTACGTGCACGCAAAATTGGAGCAGATCCAGACAACATTCTATTTTTAGCAGTTCCAGCTTCGGAGGCAGTTTTCAGGGTTTAAACATGTGATTTTCCAGTGCATGTGTGGAGAATCTTTTTGGGTTTTTCAAGACCTTCGCGCTGGTGTAACATGCAAATCGAGATGGTGACTTTCAATGGCACAACCTTCAGAGGCTATTTTTAGGGTTTGCATGCAGAGATTTTCAGTGCATGTCCGGATATTCCATGTGGGTTTTGCGAGACGTTCGCAATGATGTGACATGCAAGCAGAACGGATCAGTTTTCAGGGACTTACTATTTTTAGCCAGTGCCCGCATGCAAACCAGTTTTCTGGGTTTTTCTGGGTTTTTTGAGATCCCGCGGGCGATGTAACATGCGAACTCATCCGACGTCCGATTGACCACTTTCCGGACACTTACTATAAATAGCAGTTTCACCCCAGCCACCCAACATTTCAGTTCAGCATACAAAACGACATGCAACAGAAACAAAGTCAAACAGACACCGTTCGGGGTACATGCAAGTCAAATTAGGGTTTCCACTTTTATAGGGGGTGAAATCCAGAAACAATCAAAACGAAGTACCCCACCAATGTCAGCATACTTCAAGGCACCTGCTGGCAAAATTTGAGCAGGATCGAAGAACTTACTATTTTTAGTAAGTCAGGGCACGGCTATAAATAGCAGGTCTGCACCCGAGGTTGGCATCAGAGCGACACTCAAGTTCTCAGGATCAGGCGTTGCAAGTTTCAGGTCAAACGGAGCTGCTGAAGTCAGAAAGTCAAGAACTTACTATAAATAGCAGGTGGCTATAAATAGCAGGTCAGGGCAGAGGACTGGCGAAACAGGTTCACAAGGCGAAGAGGATCAGATGGTGAAATTTTCAGGCAAAACCGAATTGAGGAGGTCAAGGAAATCAAAGACTTGCTAAAAATAGAAAGTGAGATCGAGGGCAGACAAAGGCATGAAAAATTTACTAAGTGTGAGAAAATGAGAGCATACCCTCTCAAATGTGCCCTCACCTTAAGAGATTAATGAAAGCCTTGAAAATTTCCTAAGGCAACAAAATGGAAGCATGCTAGTGAAAATGCGCCCTCAAGTTGTTGAAGACACTTCAAAAATATTCTAAGTCAAAAATGAAAGTTTGCCTCCTCAAATGCGCCCTCAAGGAAATGCTGAAGGCTTGAAAATTTTCTAAGTGAAGAAAAATAGAAGTTACCCCTCCAAAATGCGCCCAAGGCAAGTCAAGATGATGAGAGCCTTGAAAATTCTAAGGCATAAAACAAAAGCTTCCTAGCTAAAATGCGCCCACCTCAAGACTGATGACCTGAAAATATTCTAAGGTAAATGGAAGCATGGGGGTCAAAATGCGCCCAAGGAAAAGCAAAGGGGTTTGAGGGTCTACAAAATTTGTCTAAAATAAAAGCCACACATGCTAAATGCGCCCAAGGTGAGTTGAGGGGTTGGCAAAAAAAATGCCTAAGGCAAAAATGGAAGCTTGGCCCTCCAAATGCGCCCAAGGTAACATGGGGGTCTTGAAAAAATTTCCAAGTGTTGAAGATAAAAGTGGACATGCCTGAATGCGCCCACCTTCAAAATAAAAGCTTACACATGGGAATGCGCCCATATTGAAAATGAAAGTTTGAGGTAGTAATTGCGCCCTAGGAGAAGTAAGAAGGCATAAAATTTTGTCTAAGGCGTGGCAATTTTCTTAGACATAAGATGAAAGTATCACATGTAATTTGCGCCCAGTAAAGGTAGAGTGGAAGTTGGCTATGCTAAATGCGCCATGAAGTCCCTCTAGCAAATGTCAAATGCGCCCAAGACCTTTTTTTTTTTTTCCCCCTCATATGTTATTTGCGCCTAGGGTAAAGGTGAGGATGGTGTGATTTTGAAGTAGATTAAGTGCGAAAATGCCCCCATCATGTGTGATATGCACCCTAAAGAGTTAAGACTTGAAAGGGGAAAATTACTGGATGTGAGATAAAATTGCTAAGGCGTGATGCATAAAATGGAAGTTCACACCCTCAAAGGCGCCCCTCATGGGTAAGAAATTAATTTTAAATTTTTCTCTAAGGCATTGCAAGGAAAATACAAACAATACGCCTAGAGGTGATGATCAAATTTTCTGAAGACAAGGCGAAATGCGCCCAGAGCATGAAGGGAGAATTTCTTCAGGAAATAAGGAAAGCGCCAGGGCATAGAAAAAATGAGGGTTGCAGACCTGGAAGAACATCCAGAATTAAAAGTGGAATAAACCTTAGAATTTATTATTTTCAAAAATAATAAAAAAATTAAACTTACCCCCTTCGTCTGGATACACATGGAAACGATGATTTTTGAGGGGAAATTTCTTCTGGGTATTGAACATTTTCCACTAGGAGATGATTTAAAATTGTTCCTCACCTCGCTCAAGCTTTTTCGACAGATATTTTTGCCTGGCACCCGTTTAATGGATTTCCTAGGTGAAATAAAAAATAAAATCTCTAAGGCAAATACGAGAAAAGTTTCTACAAAAAAATGCTTTGGCTTGTAAAGCAGGTAAAATTGTCTAAGGGAAAATGGAGCAACAGGGGGTCAAATACACTCACAGGGAAGAAATTTGTCTAAGGCATGGAGGAATTTGAAAATGAACTGAAGCTCGAACATCAAGCGTTCAAATGCATCCTCAAGGTGAAATATATTCTAAGGCACAAACTCCAGGCAAGGTGGTGGATATGCCCATGATGAAAGTTTGCTAGAAAAGTGATGAATTCTACCAGATCCGGAGATCAAGCAGTCAAAACGTGAGAATAAGGTAAGTGAAGTGAGTTTATATTATAATGTTCTGATGCTCTTCTTTTTGTTCGTTTTGCAGGAAGAAGATGTTGAAAGAAATGGCTAAGTGTTGGGACAAAGTTGAAAACGTTCCCACGAAAAGAGGAATGGCAGTGAAGATTTGGCTAAGGCATCAAGAACGTGATGCAAAAGAGGCTGAGTGCGCCCAAGGCAGTGAGCTAAAGAAATATGAAAGCTACAAATGCATCCAGGAATTGAAACGACTAAGCGGACGAACTCTTGAGACAATCTTAGAGACTCTTTTACCCTCCTCCTAGCGCAACAGAATTGGCAGGCAGAACAGTGGGAACGCATTTCCGGACGAGAATCTTCTAGAAGAAGATAATGGGCATTAATTGCAAATAATGGTTCCTACAGAGGAGTGGAGAATATTCTGTGCATTCATTGCCCCACTCCTCTCTGTGGCGGTTTTTAGGGCAAAAACCCTAATTAGGGCATATGTGGCTCGATCTGAGCCCTTTATTGTAATTCAATCTAAGCCGTCCGCTGGACTAGGCCAACTATAAAAGGGGCATCCCCCCTCATTTGTAATATATATTAGAAGTAGACATCAGATCAGAGAGTAGATCAAGAAGTTAGAGTAGATATGGAGATAGCTTAGAAGTTAGCTTAATTTGAAAAGGAAAGAAAACTTTCCCTTTGAAAGTTTTGTAAGAGGTTGTTGTGGAAAACTCTCATAATACAAAGGTTTATCATTGCATGGTGGTTTTATCTTTTATTGTGAATAGCTAGCAAGGCCTTTTCGTCTTTCCAATTCAAATTGATAGAGTAGAATAGACTTTATTTTATGCAAGTAGTTGTTAATTGTGGAGTGTGGCGTCGTGGTTTGAGCATATCGTCTTTCATCCATACCACTAGCGGGCTTGCTGATGGTAAGTTCGCCTTGTGTGGTCAACTGGAATATCAGTACCTAACTTCGGTTGTGATTCGTGTGTTCATTTGCATCGTTGTGACGGAGTGCACATGTCAAATCACAATTTGAACATCTTATTCATCCTTTGAAGATTGCATCAGCTTTGTCAGAGTTGTCCGAAGGGAGACGAAGCGAAGTCTGGTTTGGAGATTGTTTAAGCCGATCCTCGTCCTCCACCCTTTAGGAGTAGATGGTAGCACCTCTAATCCTTATATCCTTTTACATTCAGCATTATCCGGTTAGTTTAAGAACCCGAGCGTCATCGACAAATCTCCTGAAATTTGAGAATCCTTTCTTCTGAATGAGCAACTCACGTAAGTCCCCTTGAAATAACCAGCATATTCACATCAACCAACTGAGTCTATTCGCACTAAAAGGAACCTTGGAGTTGAACGCATGAACTTTCACGCAATCTTAGCATGCGGAATACTTTGATCAAGAGGGAATATAGTGACCGTTGGACATTTTATTCTGTGTTGGTGTTGTCCTAAAAAACACGTCAACACAAACATTTTCAGAATCGCGTCCCTTGCATTTTCGCGACTAGGTCTCACGTGCGCGTATGCAACAACGCATTTTTTTCCTCATTCAAAAGTTTAACTATTGCCATATGAAATATTTGAAGTTTGGCGTATTATTCCCAACTCTTCACGGTGAATAAAATACTAATTATTTCAAACGAATTTCATAGTTTATTTCCCATGGTGAAAATATTCGATATTTACCAAATAACTTAATAATGCTAAGTCCTTTATTTTCCAATAATTTTCTTTTATTTAATATATATATTCATATATATTATATTATAATATTTCTCCAAAGTTTGCTTTATAATATTTACTCTAATTAAAAGATTTAAATCTTTTAATTTTACACTTAAGAGTTTTAAAATATTTAGCTAAATACATTTATATATTATATATTTTATTATATAAATATTATTATAGTTCTTTTAAATATTAAACATATAAATATTTAAATACCCTAGTATTTAATATACATATATATTTTAATATAACTATAATAATATTATATATAATTACATATATAAATATATTTATATTTAACAAATATAAATATATATACATATACATATTTAATTGTCGATTATATATATATACTGCGAGCCAGTCAACATACTTTCAATACATATATCTATGTATATGTGTATATATAAATTCCAGTGCAAATATTTAATATTTCCACATTAGCAGACGTATGCTTATAAACATATATATACCGCAGTATAATCCTCTATGTACGTACACCATATCGACACATCCGTATGACAAGTCCATTAGCCACTTATGCCTGTATCGATATGTCTATACTTACGGATACGTATATATACTATACATGTGTTTATATGCATACTTCCGACGTTCACATCCAAACATGATACCACCATGACGATCATAATCTTACAATCAAGCATAAGGATAAACTTCAGACACAGAAGCAGTCAAGACCTCTACTTGCAAGGCATACAAGCTATGGATGACTTACCTTATACTCATACAAAACTTACTTGGTTTACTCAGTCTAAGGTGAGTGTGTGTATGCTCAAATAGTTCACTTTACCGGTTACCCGACCAAGCCCCTCTCCTGATTGATGTTTCCCCTCTACCTGGAGGAATGGTTCTTGTTTTTGCATCCATTGCCACAAAACCACGACAGTTACTTCTTCATAACATTTACAGTACTTATACAAATATATCAAGTTTAAAAAGCAAGATTCATTATCCTCCTATTCACATATATGCAGTATTTCACCATGAATTACATCAATTGAAATAACATCAAATGAAACAACGTCAAATGAGCTAACATACACATTGATAACAAGGTACAAGCATCTCTAGATTTCACATTACATTCATTTCTACCTTTTATATCACTAGTAAATAGTAACCTCACAATTTGGGATGTAACATCAACACAAATAAAAAAAAATGTGTATTCCTACTCTAGTAATTCATAGAGAAAAGGGAGAAGGGAAACAAATGAAAGGAAGAATGGTGATGCACCAAGACTTAATTGAGTTCTCTTCTTGCTCACAACAACACATGAAACCTATGAAAGGCTGCAAACTCACACCGATCTCTGTTTTTTGCCAGCTCTTGCAAGCATGTATGAAGGGAAGGGGTTTGACAAGGACTAAGAGGGAGGGAGATAGACACAATAGACCCTGGAATAGGCTTGAAGGACTAGAAATCCATAGATAGCCCTTACAACTAAGCATACACAAGATACATATTACGAAAGAGGCCAAAAATTACTCATACATGAAGGTAAGAACAATTAATCAACATTGCAAGGAAAGTAGAAGGATCCACAAGCCATGTTGTTAAATGAAAGAATACACAACATACAAGAATGCTGAGAAAATGTGAAAATAAAAGAACTTTTTATTGATTGCAAGGCATTGAGCGAGTTTTCTACAGCTTCAAAAAGAGTAGAAAATATTTTCAAAGATAATTTCTCTTTTGTCTGTCTTCCATCGAAATTGAGATCTAAAATTCAAATAGAGGACTGTTAGGTCCTTAATACTCTTGAAGGAAAATACTAGAACCACAATAACTTCTGTGATCCATCATGGGCATGCTGCAAAGATCATGCCCATGATCTAGCCGTCATTCTCATCAATGTTTTGCCGAAGAATGCCCCTTTGAAATCTGATCTGATCACTTGGAAACATGGAAAGAACATCCTCTGCACCCCAACCATACCTCTAAGCATTGATAGTTTGAAAGATTGAGTGCAAGGACAAGAAATTCATCTATGAAATTAGCTAAAATCATGACTTGGGGATGGCATATCAATCATTGGGCTGTATAGTAATAATTGAGGAATGGGATGAGTGTCGTTTTCCTCCTTTGAATCTGTGTCAATCTTCATAAAGAATGATTTTTAGTCACCATCAGATCTAATCTGGTAGTTGGCGTGCATTACAGATGCATTAATGGCATTTTTGGGTCGTCTCACAGGTAGGTATGGTTTTCTTGTTTGGAATGGTGGAGTTCTAGGATTTGGCATACTAGGGAGGGAAAGTCTATCAAGCATGTTAGGAAAATTGGGCCCAAAATCTTGAAAAGGAAAGGGGTCGGATTTTTGGGATTAGTGAGTCGGGGATGACAAAAAAGTAATGCCATGGGAGAGGCGACATGGGAAGGCCAACAAGGGAACCTCAACAAAGGGATAGGCTTTCGAGATGTCGGGATCAGACTTGGGGCAGGGGCTAAACATGGTATAGAAATAAGGAATGGCTGAAAGTTTAACTCCAAATCCTACTTTATAGAGGAATCAATGAAGTTCTGGACTTTTAGGGGATCCTAGAGATGGGTACCTAGTTAAGGGTAAGACCGAGAGTTCGATTTAGGACTTAGAAATTTTTGAATTAGAAGGTCTTAGGGATCGAGAAATGGAGATGAAGGGGAATGGATGCCTAGGGAAGGGATGGATGCAAGGGACTTCAAATTCTTTTTGACTTTCAGGATTTGGAGATGGGGAAGCGTGAAAATTTGAAACTCCAATAAACACAAAAATAGTAAGGACAATGCCATGAACAGCTAAAACTTAGACCATTTATGGATTTTTAGATCGTTTGACAGCTAGGGGCCTATTTAGGATGTCTCAGATTGGTTATAAACGAAGGGTCAAAAAAGGCATGAAATGACAACATTTTGGCAACCTCTACAAGATGATTGCCTGCTACTCATGGACCTGGTAGCCTTATTAGTCAATTGGGCATGGAATTGTTGTAAGCCTTACAAGTTACAAACAACCTAAGCGAGCAAACTATAAGCACAAGTGAGAAAGAAAGTGACATGTGCAAACAAAACTTGGAGGAAAACATGACAACTAGAGTCATACATTCTCCTAATATGTACATGGCTTGTAAATCTTGAGTGCCAATTTGCCACAACAACTTGCCTTTGTCAAAGACAAGTCTTCTAAAGGAGCTATTCTCCCTTAGGCCACAGTTGCATTCACTGCCTAGCTGCAACAAATGAAGCCTTTTGCTTGCATGCATGAAATCACAAATATTGCCCATGTAGTGAAGATTCACTTCACTATCAACTTTGTCATTGCAGGGCAGCCATAAGAAATAGGTGCTAGATCTATCTAATGATGCATTTCATGTGCACGTAGTAGCATGGGTAAAAAAAAAAGAAATTATGTCATCATCAAAAGCACTAAGACTTGTGGAGGGACAAAAACCTTACTCACAGGAAGGCACATTGTTGTTGCATCCATTGATCTCCTCGCATGAATTGAAGCAAAAATAAAATGATTCCAACTCATATTGCAATGAAAAATATGCCACACCAACCTGCTGATCTACACAAGGAAGATCTTCCTCACACACATCAAACATAAAGTCTTGAAGCTTTGGCATACTGTAAGGCTGAGCAACAAGTTGATTATCTTCTTCACCCATGTATTGCTGCCCGACCTCCTGAATACCTGTATGTTGGACCCAAGTGAAACACTCAAACTTAGGCACACCATCATCCCCAACAAAAGAGCTCACATTCTCATCATGAATGAAAACCTTATATCCAACCTCGCTCATCTCAGGGACAATAGGCAATCGACATATGTTACTACTACATGTATTGATGCACATTTCATTAGCACAGGTTTTAGAACCTTACAAATTCTTCAAATTGTCTCACTGTTTCAATTCCTTCTTGGCAATTGATTATGACATATTTGTCACAAAAATCAGACTTATGACACAAGTATTCTTCCATGTTCTTTGCTGCAACAACATTTTCATATGATCCTATCGAAATGCACTCAACATGAGGAAGAAACCATGTCTTGCACTAAATCAATAGGTTCTCATGCACTTCCATATGATCACCATCTTCACACTCTTCAAGTGCAAACTCTTCACTCTGAAAATCAATGATTTTAACAATACTGTTTTTTACTAGCAACGCTACTTGAAATCCTTTAAATAGATTTTGTATCGTTAAGGATAAACAATATGATCTACTCGGATGAAGTTAGAACCTTGGACGACCATCTCTAGTCTACTACTATAATGAATTATGTGCGAATAAAGATATACTTTTACTCTTCTATTTGGTATAAATTATTACTTTTCTTCATTATTTCAAGTATTCATTTTATTATATAGGAGAGTAAACACCCTAGCTGTCATAGATTGCACAAAAAATGCTTTGAGATACCTTGATTTAAAAAAAAATGTAGGCGTGATTTTTAGAAAGAGTGGGCAAATTTCAATAAAAAATATCATTTCCATTTATGCCAAAATAAATCCATGAAGTCTTTGAAAACTTAATCATGAATTTCAACAAAACTAACTTGTGATTTTGACAAAAAAATCCACAATGTTTGGACAAAACCACTCGTGATTTTTTCACAAAACCTTGTGAATTTCCTTTCGGGAAAGAGGTGCAATTGTTTTTGAAATAACTATGCATGTTTACTCAGCAACATGCAATATTTTTAATGAAGAAATTCCTTGAAATTCATGTCTTGGGTTGCACAATTACTTCCTACATATGCTCTGATATTATATTAAAATTCCAATCATGGTAACTAATTTTCTAATGCTTAAATAAACATTAAACTAATCACACAAATCATTGAAATTCAAACTGCAAGAATCAACACAAGTATGCAATGATTTATACCTTGAAGGCAGCTTTGCATTCCGTCAAGAGCTCACAAGGAAACCTTCACATCTGTCCACTATAGTTGCACAAAATAATTACATTGTTGTTGTAACAACCCGACCCTTACGTAATTTTTTTTTTCTTATTTTACACCATTTAAATATAGATAACGAGTAATAAAGACTTGCAATAAAACATTTATTTTCTTTCATTGATAAATCAAAACAAGATACAATATATACCAACAAGAAATCTTTTCATTTTCAAATGAACAAGAGAATATATATTTTAACAAGAATAATTCTTCTTTTCAAATGAACATCAGAGTAAGAATACATACATGAACATACATAGCTCATAGAGCTTTTGAACAAATAGTAGTAAGGCTGTCCAGGATTTTCCCTTTCAAACCTTGGTTCTTCAATAGCCTGTTGTGGAGGAGAAACATCACTCAGACGCTTTTCCGCCAACCACGGATTTATAATGCGGTCCTCCGCACATGTATTATTCAATAGATGGCCCTCCCTTCGTCAAAGAGATTGGTAGGGTAACTGATACTATTGACCAACTGAGCATAGTGGTGTGTCCTACATAACTAAATCCTTGTAATCCCACAATGCCGAACTAGTAGGTACTATTGGATCACGGTGAACTGATAGTGTAATCATTGCCCAGTCTAAGAGGATGTAGGTACATTACACTACTTTGGCCAAAGTGTTCCATAAAATATTTCTACTAAGGGTCATCTATCACATACACCATTCAGGGTCGGTTTGACTTAGGGCTATCTTACACTATGCGTAGGTCTTTGTCTCCTAAAGGATAACCTATACCCCTAGACATCCTACATTAAATTGTACTTCTAGAAATGAATCAACATAATCAAGTAATTCGCATATCCCCTCCTATATTGGAAATTTTTATCCTAGGAGTAACTCAAACTTATCTAAGTTAACCCAATAACTTAAGCTGATAGAATTTACTTGACTCCTGTCCTCATTTCAATCCTAGTATATAGTAACTAATATAACTAGTTTCCTCATTATATGGAGATCATATAATAATGCAGTATACAACAAAATGCATCTTTTATCTTTAAAATAAACCCCTCTCAATGTGCAATTAGACATAAAACAACTCTTTCTGTATACTCAACAGTAGTATAGTTTCATCAAACAATTTCCCGACTATACACAAACAGTAAACATAGAATACCAAAAATATATTTAGATTTACTAATGCAGATGATAGAAGAAGAATATCTCATGCCTGGTTTTTAGCTTTTCTTCAGATGATGAAGATTTAGTCTATCTTCTCAGCATTGCCAGCAATCAACAATTCCCTTCCAAGACTCTCTTTCCTCTCTTAGAATTTATCTTTCAGAAATTGATGAAACAAATTGGTAATGATTGCAGTTTGATCGAAATATGAAACTCTCTGGTAGCTCAATATTGAAATTTGATGCACAGACTCAATTTCCAGAATAATACGGCTCTCATGAAATGATGAAATCACACTTAAAATAAAATGTATGCTCAGATAAAAATTCGTTATAGAACAAAATGCACAAAGAATGAAGAAATGAGGCAACTATTTATAGAGCCTCACAGCCCCATTGAATTCCTTCAAAAGTGGCATGAAATTTGACACGACAAAATGTGAATTGTTCAACTCCATATTTGGTGAAATTCCACTCACATACTCATCTTAATCATGGTGAGTTGACCTTCAGGAATTGACAACATGTTGGCATAAGAACTAACACCTCTGGAGTGTGAGTTTGTATGTACAGCTATGCACGCTGCGTAATGAGTACTCTTCAAATTAGGAGGGGAAGCTCCCTCATTGTGCTGGAATGCATGGAATAGAAAACTAAACTAAATCCTATCTTTTTGTTCTCAGCTGGTAGAGGCACAAGGTTAAGAAAACCTAGAACGTTGTAGCTAAGTATTTTTTGGTTTCGCAGATCATCTAACTACAACTAAGGTAACTTCTTTAAAATCTATCCAGTTTCCTCAAGAAAACAGAGCGTGAGGAAATGGAGCGGGAATGGTTTTTATACGATAAGCTGGGTACAGATTCACAACATGAAGGCAAGGTGGGCACATCTATCTGCTTGGCTGAATAAGCTTATTATCACATACATCATATGATAAGCCTTAAGTACGAATCGTCATCATGAAGGCAAGGTGGGCACAACTAATTACATCAATTCGAATAGGCTTATTAATAACAAAACACAAAAGATAGCCAACTAGGACAGCAAATTGCATAGGCGAGACACGCGTACGATTTACGATCGAACTAGCCACTATATCTAACTAAGGCAAGCATTCATCATAATAATTGCATGGAACCCAAGTGGCATAACAATTCATTATCAAAACAAATACTCTTGAACAGATCCAACAAAGACAATATTATAGGCAAGGTAGGCGTAGCATATATTAATCTCCTGTAAAAGTTCTTTGAACAGATACAATAATAGCAATACTACAGGCAAGGTAGGCGCAGCATGTATGCTATCAAGCAAAAGTTAAATTACAAATGAGCTAAACGCTCTTATTTATAGACTTCAAGGTGTAGGCAACCCTAAAATCACCTTGAGTCAACTACAGTCTTGCAAGACATGCAAGATCTTATTCCTAAACCCTAATTGAATGAAACTATACAGTTAACTGGAAAGAGACCATCAGTTAACTGAAACATCTAATCTAAATGGACAAGGTGCAACATGCACGTCCTTATTGAAAGCAAGTCAACTGGAATGCTATCATCAGTCAACTGAAAGATCTAATCTAAGCTCCAAGTGTACGTAGATGTTTCCAAGAAAGACATGCATGCAATGTGTAATAGCAAGTTAACTCGGAAAGAAGCCTCAAGTTAACTACTTCTGATAACTCATCCTTGTAAACAACTGCATGGTCTAACTGAAAGTCTACTCCAAATTTATCATCTCCTCCAGGAATATATCGATAGTATCATCATCTGGCACTTTGACGCTGTCCACGATGATTAACTGTCTGTCTAACTCTTTGTCCCCATCCTGGATTTCCCTCTGACTATCTTTAACCTCTGTGGTCACCTTTTTGAAACTGATAGTCAGCATTGTAAACTCCTCCATTTTGGATGCCTCTGGCCCTCCACCTAGGTTATCACGAACTAACTCTTCAAACTCAGCTTGAACTGCCTCTAACTCGGCGTATGTACCATCCTCATGCCAATAATGACATGGGATCTGAGTGATGTACTCGCTGATGAAACGAAGAGCTGCAACAACCTTTTCCTGAAACTTGCTCATCCTAGCAGAAATCCTGTCATATGTCTCCACCCTGCAAAGATACAACTCTCTCCAAGTGAAGACCTTCTTTTGATCTCCATTTGCTTCAATGGCGTCATAGATTCCCACAAGCTGTGATATCAGAATTAGGTCCTTCGGCTTATGCTCGACTATGAAAATCTCGAGCTCCTGAATTCTTTGGCGAAGACTATGTGGGTCAACCCTCAACTGATATAGCTCTGTGAGGAGGTGTCGCCCAACAATGATAAAGTCCTCAATCCAGGTATCCAACAACTTTCCTCGATTAACCAAGTGTTGAATCTTCTGTTGATCTGCGGCGGTCTCTCGAAGTTGTGGGAGTAAAGGTGCTTGCCCCTCGTTGCCATGAAGCAAACTCGAGATGTACATGCGGAGTTGCCTGATTTCAGCCTTGAGAACTGCCTTATCCTCACCATCCTTCATGACGCGTTCCTCCAGATTACTCACGACGACCTTGAATAGATTCACGTCGGTGTGTCGAGTACTCTTACCCAGATTAGTGTTGACGTAGGTAAAATCACCAACATCAACTTCATCCAAGTACTTGCCTTTTGGAGGAGTAGCAACCTCTATGATGATCTCTGCCTCAGGATTTTTCTCAATGTTGATCTGTTTTTTGGTCCTCTTATTCAACCTGTTCTGATAGGGTTCACCGAACTCAGATAAATCAAGATCATACGAAGGCATACGCCTCTCTCTTCCCAATGTCCTCTCGAGATAAGATGAATAAGGAATACTATCCTCTCGAGGTGGAGCTGTTTCTACTGTATCAGCTGTTGGCGGATCCACTGGTATGAAGGTCTCATGTATCGGAGACTCAGGCTCCGAATTAATATCTATAGGAGACGACTATGGTGAAAAAGGTGAACCTGGAGATGACAACCCGACCTCAGCCTGAATTGCTGGTTCCGATGAAATAACTGGCTCTAGAATTATTGTCTCTGCAACTGGAAATGTTGGCTCTTGAAGTACTATCTCTATAATTGGAAGTGCTAGCTCTTTCTCAACCTGTTTCCTTTTGGTGATGCTTTTTCCTTTTGAATTAACCCCCATCTTAACCCCTTCAGGCGGCTTCATGGTAACCTTAACTCGAGGTCTAGCCCTAGAAGTAGAAGGTAAAGAAGAAACTACCACTGCTGGCAGCTCTCTAACTGGGATCACCCTTCGCTTCCGCTTGCTCTCAAGGAAGTACATGGTTGTTTTGATAACAGACTTGGACAAGTCTTTCATTGAAGTGTTCATTGGGACATACCAATCAGGTTGGCGAAGTGGCTAGCGAGCAACTTGGTCTTTAATAAATGAATGAAGGAGTATCTCGCCATCATCATCAGACAAGCCTTCCACATCCTCTGACAAGAAATCAGCAATCTGTGGAATGGTAAGCCTACAATAATGACGACTACGCACCTCAAATTTATCCTCACAATTGACCCAAAAGTCCTCAAGCGCTACCAAATGTGAAACATTTCGCTCCAACCTTGCCGAATAATGACCCAACGGATCATAGGTACGCTTCTGAGGAAAACACCCAAGCTGAAGTTTCTCTAACTCGTGTGCCATTAACTTGCAATCGGCAGCTGTTTTGCATTTGTAAATACCCAACTCAAAAGGAAAGGTGAAAGCTGGCTTATGTCGATTGCGAAGAAAAGTGTGAACCCACTAACCGGTTGAGGAAAGTTATCAAAATAGCGATCTCATCCTTGAAATCACCACGTACAATTTTCCTTGGCATGTTGGTTTTTTGAACCTTCAGCCATCGCTGAGCTACTTTCTTCTGCGATCTATCCTTGTCCTCCTCCCATATTCTGTCACAATCTGAAATGGATACAGTGAAATGATCTGAACGTGGAGGAATAGAAAAGCATTTTTCTACATCCCTCGGCTTAAGGCTACAAATAATCCTTCCATCTGTTGACCTAATTTGTTTGGTAGACAAGTCATAATGCTTGACACAAGCAAGCACGAACTGGAGATCAAAGACAGAGATGGGAATGGATGCCGCTGCAAGTATCCCTGAACGTTCAAGATTCCTGATTGTAGTATTGCTGATACCCTTAAATGAGTTTAGATTGATGATGGGAAAAACATGACATACGTTGGTATCTGTAGTTTTTAGAAAGTTATGAAGAAAGACCTGTTTGGCCTTATAGTCTATGGGATTATACTGCATTTTGAAAAACTAGACTTTTGATTGTAAAGTCGGGTATGTTTGGACAACTTTGAAAAAGTTGAAAAAGCTCGAGGATAGGCTAAAAATAGCAAGGGGAAGTGAATTTTTTTCAGACAAATTCTAAGATATGGGTTTTGTGTAGAATCCAATTCTGATACAACCCAAAATGTCAGAAATGCGAAAAAATGGGATTTAGGCTTGCATGCAAAAGGTTTTCGGTTGAGATTTGAACTGGCAGTTAAGGGCACTGGGGGCAATTTTTCTCGCGAAAATCTGGAACATGGGTTTTGCGTAGAAATGAATCTTGAAACAACCCAGATCAACAGATTTGCGAAAAAACGGGATTTAGGCCCACATGCAAAGAGAATTC
>CM021104.1:31888341-31971055 GCA_007115665.2 Sequoiadendron giganteum
GATCTGCTATAACTCTTTCATATTCTTCACATAAATCTGCTCTTAATCTTTCTCAATATTCTGCGCTAAAAAGCAGAAAGATATTCTATTTATTGCTTGCTTTCAAAACATCTTTGCAACCACATCTTATAGCTTCTCCAAAGGAGGCGACTCATTGGAAAGATATGTCCATTTCTAACAGATGCAACTCCTTATTTTATATGCACCCCTTCACCTCTACCTTGGGCGCTCTAATAGGGGTTGGCCCCGATATATATATATATATATTTACAAAATTTGAAGCCCCAAAATGTGGCGGCCACAATAAGGGGGGTCGGCCTTAACATGAAAAATATGTTATTTATTTTAATTTCAAACTCAAGAGGAGCGCCAAGTAGGAGGGAGTCGACCAGCAATAAAAATAATTAATGACTGCCTTGTGATAATAAAACGGTCTTGGAATGGGTGCAATGTAACTTTGCCATCATACACCTTTGACATCGATGACCATGCCCTTTTGACATCGATGACAATATTTCCAACAATTTGAAGTTGGTGACAAAATATGCCTTTGAAACAACCAAATAGTGTTCTATACATATGAAAATTTAACCAACTCTCTCCAAGATGTTAGTTTATGATTGAAAATGTAAATGGGTTAGCTTATAAACTATAAATGCCAATATGTTACATTGTATTAGATCTTCTTTGTTAGCTTCCCTATAAACGATTGTCCCTAGATGTGGACCAACATTGTCTGCAGGTAGTGCATTCCAAACTTTGTCCCCAAGCAATGCAAGCGATTGCTTAACCATAGCAAGAAATTTGTATTCTTGATGATGAGACCTGAATAGAAGATAAACATTGTTGTATAATAAGATGATGTCACAACTCCTTTAGCAGAAAAGCAATAGTTGAATAGATTCATAGAGTGTTGGAGGAGAACTAGGATCTATTCTAGACCTCAACTGGAGTACAAAATGGAAGACCTATTGCACCAGCTTTGTGGTGCAATATTTAAAGATAAAACTCAATTTATGATATCATCAAGTATTTCTTGAACCTTAAAACATATGGAAAATCACTTTCAAAGAAAAAGAAGGTTTGTTTGAATGGTTTTTTATGCTCTTCTGTTTGATCAATTCTCCTTTGATATTCACGTGGATGATGCATCACACCCTATCAGCCTCTATAGGTTCATTTATTCTTGTGTATCTGGATGACATATTTATTTTCAACAAAGTACAGGAAGAACACCTGAATCACGCTCATGAGGTTCTCAACACTTCGTGGCAACACAAATTGTCTACAAATTAGGATAAATGCTTATTTTCTGAAATATACCACCCTTATTTTTTTTAAAACTTCACAACTTGCACCTGTTAGCGTTAGCCCAAAATGCAATGATAGACAAACTGGAAAGCAACCCTTCACTTTCTGATCACCCAGATCCCGAAGTGGGCAAGGTGAGAGCATACGGTGTAAGGGGATCTTTGCAAATACTGAAAGTGATAAAGCTAACTGAAAGAACACCTTCCACTTTCTTATCACCCAGATCTGAGTGTGGGCAAGGTGAGAGCATACGGTGGTTGGATTACAATTAAGAACTTGCCTAAGCTACCACTTCTTCAGTGGGGTGAGTAGTAATAACAATGCTTGAAAGTAAACAAGTAAAGCTATTGGCGGCAAGCCAACCAATAGGGGAAGTAAAGCACTTGGCAGCAAAGCTAGCCACTTCCACTTTTCAGTGGGCTACAAGAAATGAAATAAAGGAAAACTCGACCACTTATTCAGCGGGAGTGAAGTACATAAAGCAAAGACTCAACCATTTTTCAGTGGGCTACAAGAAATGAAATAAAGGAAAACTCGACCACTTATTCAGCGGGAGTGAAGTACATAAAGCAAAGACTCAACCACTTTTCAGCAGGAGCAACCACTTATTTAGTGGGGTAAGTATCAAAGCCAATACAAGAGCATTCACCATCGATACTATTGATGGTGTTATAATGAGCTCAACATAGTCATATCAGTCAATTAGATATTGCTGTTATGAGAAGTAAATGACAGAAATATGAAGTAGAACACCCTCCCAAGATACTACAATGAAGAATAAGAACACCCCCTTCAAACTAGAACAAGTATACCTCAAGATTGGTCCACCGGATGTCAATGGAAGGACTAACGAGCTGCTGCTACAGGTCTGATACCTAGAACAACAGTCTGATATGCACGTACAACAAGCTGATTGCACCAACCAACAATAGTAAAATGAACATAACTTTGCCCAAGCTCCGTAGTATCACTCCAAATCACTTGCAAATGTCTAAACAAGGCTGGGCGTCCAAGACAAGATAGTTAGTACATCAGCAAAGTCACATGCCAAAACGTCCTCCAGCCAAGTTGTACGGCCTCCCTAGAGGGGCAACCAGCAAGGAAAAAACCATTTCTCCATCATAAAATGCCAAACTTTCCAAGAAGGGGTGTCCTAGGATGGAAGAGCCAAGAAGCCAACATGTACAAAAATTTATCCACTCCTCAAATCAGCGTGAGCAAAACAATGGTTTAGCCAAGGGTTTGGAAAATGCAACCAGCAATTTGAAACTCCAAGAAATCACTTCCAAATGTACCCAAATCTTTACACAAATAGTTATCATACCAAAACATAGCTAGAATTCATCATAAGTAACCAAAATTGAAAACAAACCATCACCTTTAAGCTCCAATGGTGACTATTGAATGCAATCACACAACACTAGTTAGAGATTATCTTTCAAATCTGAAACCAACAACCTAAAGAGGGTTCTTGTCCTCCAAAGATTCAGGAAAGAACACTCTAGTTCCAATCCGACATCATAACTTCATCTCCAAATTGCATACCCAAATGACGATTGCATATAAATTGGATCCAAGATCCAGAAGTTTGAAATGCTTTTTCCCTCCAAAAAGGGACACCACCTTTTGGAGCAATTGTCATGCCCCAGAATTGTAACACTAGAATATGAAGAATTGAAATAAATATCAAAAATATATATAAATAATTGCAATCCAAATATTTATTATAATTATAATTATCACAAATAATATTATAATTGTAATACAAATAATAAAAATAATTTTGAATTTTCACAAGATACTTATATAATTTGAATATGACTATGCCTTAAGTAAATAAATAATAATCCTAAGGCATCCATTCCTAATAAGAAGGTATATAAAGTCAGCAGTGAACATATTAATTGCCATTAAGAACACTAGCAATAATATTAGCAAAAAGCCACGATGAACTAAAAGGTGTGATCATGATATGCAAAGAAAGATGTCTCTCCAAGAGGCATGACCTTTGACCTTTGAATAGTTATTGGGGCATATAAAGGCAGGGGATTCCAAAACAAGGGAGCATCGATTGGGAAATAAAGGAAGAGCAGATTGATTGGACAAATATAATCTTTGTTAGTATCAATTATTTTATGATTTCAAAAATATAAAGCCACAGTTAGTTAAATTATTTCAGAATTATGAATCAACATATATTGCTGTAGGATAGTAATAGAGGATTATGATATATTGTTTTGATTCATGCATATTATCTTATGATAGCATATTCACAGTTAACTATGTTATTGTTGTGATGATTGCAAACACAAGTTTAATTAGTTTACAAGGGGATCAATTGTGAGGGCATGGGAAGGAATGGAAAGATGGGGGAGTTGGATTCCTCATTAAGTAGGCCACCTCATATGTATGGCATGTGCCACATGAGGCCACCTCATATGAATGACATGCACCACACGAGGCCAAGGAGGCTAAGATACCCCATCGAATAACTCTCTTCCATGCTCCTCATGGTTGAGCATCCCCAAGGTGGAGTAATAATCAGAATAATAAATTTACTATGGAGTTACCAATGTTTGATCATGATGTTGTACTTGTTAGATTATTATTGTAATTGATCTCTAACTTGTCTGCATGGACTAAATCAAGCCAAGGGACTCTCTAAACCCGTTGTTGCTCGGGAAATTGATAATTTTAGGGAAAACTTAGCATAATTCCTACTAGGGACATTACAACAATATAAAATTCAATTAAAAATTACTCAACTCTCATACTTAGGTTCCCATCCTTGATATGCATAAATTCATCATTTAAATTGCTTTAAGTCCTCAACTAGGTATCCGCTTTAGCTTTGCATAATATTTCTTTTAAAAATAACATAAGTCATCAAGCTAGGCATGGGGTCCAAAGGGGGCACTTGACATTATAATATTAACTTAAGTTGCAAACCTTCCATTTTTGAACTCCAAGAATGTTGGAGAAGCCATTGCTGAAAATACCAAGACATCAAACACTGCAACTGCCACCACTGCTAAAATTGGAAACCCCGCTCCGAACTGCTACCAAACCCTTGCTAGAAATATCACTTACTAAAAATAGCATACTGCTAAAAATAGTAACTCCAAACTCAAAATGAGCATATTTTGGGTAGTCGTCGCGACTTACTAAAAATGGATACTGCTAAAAGTAGCAGTGATTGCCCACAAAGGTTCTCAGAAAACCTCTAGAAAGGCCCAAAAATCTTTTTGGCAAACTCCAACAACAAACCCTTGAAAAACTAATAGAAACCTCCAAGAATCTTGGAAACCCTAAGAATTGCCTTCGAGTAGCCTATGGGACTCCGAAAATAGGTTGTCGGCCATTGAAAAGCATAGGGCTAAAAAGAGGACATTACGGTTCTCCCTCCTTGAGATTGCTTGTCCTCGAGCAATGCCACCACAACCTCGAAAACAATAGACCAATCCACATAAAACCAAGTAAGATACCAGGATCCCACGTCCACCTCAAGAAAGATTCACCATGTTGACGTTGCACCACTTTGATCACAACTGTAAAACCATCCTGCCAAATTTGCACTATTCTCTCTTGTAACCTCGAAATGTTACCATCCACGAGACTCAATCTGACATACCTAGGAGGCCTAAAATCAACACCATGCAACATCTCCTGCCCAAACCTCTCTAAGAAGTCCATATCTGCAATCCCACTGCCAAACACAATCTCGGGCAATAGGAAGGAAGGTCTGCTCAACCCAAAACCATACTCCTCAGCATATCTCCTCATAGTGTCAAGCAGTGCCATGGTTGCAAAAGTGACTCCCTCCAATCTTCTTGCTAAGAGGAAAACCATCCTTAGCAAGAGTTCTACGAGCTCATCATCATAATACCACACACAACCATGAAGACTTCTGAAAACTTTGACTGTTCCAACTCGAAGAGTCACAGATTGATGAGCCAAAGCATGTGGAGGTTTGCTGTCCTGAACCAACATTGTGAGTAAACTATTAAAATTTGCTTCATAGACCTGTTATCACCTGGAATATGCACCTTACTGAATCTTGAATCCAACTATCCTGTCAAACATGGGATGACCTCTCGAGTTGTGGGACTCACGAAACTCGAGGTCAACCTCCGATTATAGGGCGGCTTCCCCTTGGTAAAATCACCTAAAAAACTAACTCTAATTAAAGAACCTTACTGGGAAAAGAGAGGAGAAAGATCTGATAATCTGAAACTAAAACGAAAAATGGAGGTGATACACGAAATATAGTAGATTTTTACTTCGTTTTAGCAACACAACATATGAATCTCAATCTAAAGCTTCTCATAGTAATTTGCAACAATAATTCGGAGGTAAAGTTAGAACAACAACAATCAAGGAGTCATAGGACTCACAATAATACTTGCTTTTCTTTCATACACAGAGAAAATTGAAACAAATAGAGGCAAAATGCTGATCTTTGAATCACATAAGGCTGCTACAATGACTGCTTTCTAGAAAAAACAGAAAAATATTACATCACAAGCATACAATCAACCATTATTTCAGAGTGAAATAAGGTTGAAGATGCAATCAATGAAGATGATTACAGAAGTAGAGACCTAATTATGACTGAAAAAATCAAAGGACTGAATGTCACTTTGTCACAATAAAATTTTCCAATACTTTTCAACAAACATAGGCCTCTTATTTATAGATCTTGAGAGCCTAAAATCAAAAATTCATGTTGACTTTAGATATTTTCCCTATGAGTTGTCATCCTTATCCTCTGTAGATAAGATATTTGTAAATCGTATCCTCTATGGATAAGATATTTTGCAATCCTTATCCTCTGTGGATAAGATATTTTGCAATGTTTATCCTTTGTGGATAAGATATTTGTAAATCTTATCCTTATCCCTTGACTTTGACTTTGACTTTGTTCCCTTGACTTTGACTTTCTTTTGCAAAAAATATTTTTATTTTATTTTTTCTTCTGATTTTCCATAAAAATCAGGTAACACTTTGGTGATCTCAAGGGGGTTATTTGCCTGCTGAATAACTGGCCAACTGCTTTATAGTCCATTGGGCATGGAGTCTTCATATGGATCAACAAAAACTGTTTGCCTCATCAAAACAATGTTACCAACCTGCTCCAAAAGAAAGGAGCCTGCTACAAATAGCAACTTGTGCATAAAGCACTTAGGGAAATGAAAAACAATAGCAATGTGCGAGATGCACTTAGAGGAATTGAAACTAAACAATCAATTAACTCAAGGTCCCTCAAACATTAGTAACAATGTTTGAGATGTATCCCATTGACTGGGATATGCAAAACTTCACCATTAAGCCTTGAGATTTGAAATGCATTGGCTTGCTTGCAATTGGTGATGATGTAGGGACCACTCCATAAGGCGTCAAATTTAGAATATCTACCTGCCTATGCTCTGTCAGCATCCCACTTCAAAACCAAGTCACCTTCCTGAAAAACTCTTCCAACAACTTTCTTATCAAATGTCCTTTTGACTTGTGCTTGATGAACCTCAAGGGTTTTCATAGCTTGATCTCTAACTTCTTCCAACTCCATCAATTCTACCAACCTTACTGTCATAGCATCACTTTCCAACAATTCCAATTGTCGAGCAATTTCAAGAGAAGGTAATTCAAAAGATAATGAAAGTTTTGCTTCTTTGCCCTAAACCAGCAAGAAAGGAGAGTTGCCTACAACCCTCTTTGGCGTGATCCTATCAGCCCAAAGGGCTGTTCGATGTTTGGTGTGCCATGTCCTCTGATTATTTGCAACGGTCCTCTTGATGATCCTGATCAAATTCTTCTTTGTAGGCTCAACCAATCCGTTACCTTGAGGGTAATAATTGGAAGATGTCTTCAAGTATACTCCATTTTGAACAGCCCATTCACTGATTTTGATACCTAAAAAAGATTTGGCATTATCTGATATAACAGTGAAAGGAACACCAAACCTTGTAACCAGCCCATCAAGAAACTCTAAAATGGAAGCTTCAGTGGCATCTTTTAATGCAACGGCTTCGGTCCACTTGGTGAAATAGTCTGTAGCTGTTAGCACCCATTTGTGACCTGCACTAGAAGGTGGATTAATTACTACAATAAAATCTAACCCCCATTGTATAAATGGTTGGTCTGTCTGAATAGGATGGAGTGGTAGAGCAACAAGTCTTTGCTTTCCTGTAAAAATAGCACAGTCTTCACAACTTCTCACCCACTTGTGGGCATCTCTGAATAAATTGGGCCAATAATACCAACCCTCATGATTTTTACAGCAGTTGTCCTTGGTGAGTAATGACCTCCTGAAAGGCAATTATGGAATTCCTGGAGAACTTTGTTAATTTGATCTTACTTAATGCACCTCAAAAGTACTCCATTAATGTCCTTTCTAAATAAAGCACCATCAATAAGAACATAAGGAATGGACTGAAGTCTGAAATACCTTCGTTTTGATGAACTTAACTCTTGGGAATATTGGCCTGTTTGAAGAAAATGGACCATATCTTCATACCAACTAGCAGGAGGTGTGTCTACAGATAACTGTGGCTCTTCATTAGCATAAACCATGTTTGAAGCAGTCATTATATCTGCTGCTAGTTGTTTGCACTACCCTTGTCCTCTTACTAACCTTGCTATTTTGATGTCCACGTCATATTCCATGACTCTCGTGATCCAACCAGCTCTCTTTTCGCTCACATTCCTTGCTCAAAAGAAACTCTTTTATGTTAGTGTTTCTTAGATCAGATTAGATAATAAATTACTCAATAGAATTGCAACACATAAGACAATGAACACAACAAGATACCCTGGGAAAACCCTCCTACTCGAGGGAGAAAAACCCAGCAAATGATTCTCTTATATATGATAACACAGTGACAGAAATCTGCTTACAACACAGCCCAACAATGGCTAATAGAGAGTCACAATGATTTCCCACTTTTCCTTAATGCTCAGATACAAATGAATCTGTTCTTCCTTGATATCGGTCTGCTGCTATAGAAATGATGATCTGGTGCTCAAGTATTAACTTCTTCTAGGAATACGAATTATGATGAATGAACTGGATTTCTGTTCTCCCTAATATATGCGAATTTCTGCTCTTGATGATAATAGCGAACTTTCTTGATGATTCGAATTACCTTTAGCAAGGATAATGACCTTGTACTTATACATCATAGGCGCCTCTTGACTTAGGTCGGCCTCTTTAAGAAAAATACAATAAATGATAAACAATTAAAATAACATGAAGTCGGCTCAAGGTTGATACAAGGAGAATGCGAACTTAAAGGGTCGGCTCTTGGTTATATTTAAATTGTCTTTCTTGGGAAGTGCAGACCGAAGCTGCAAATAACATCAACACTCCCTCTCAGCTAGGGATGAACTTCCATCTGCACAAGACACACCATATTAGAATGAAAACAAAATAGAATATCACCTCAACGTGATATTAACCATTATGGCTACTCCCATAGATGGTATAAACTCATCACGGATTCCCTCACGTGATGTTGTCATGGAGTCACACACATGACTTCCACCATAGCTTCTCCCAGAGGGTGGAAACAAGGGCTTTCACCTCAACTCTCTCTCATCAGAGAATTGCATTATCAAGGGCTTACACCTCAACTCTCTTTCAACAGAGAATTGCATTAACAAGGGCTTGCATCTCAACTCTCTCTCAGCAGAGAGTTGCATTCTCAATCAAGGATCACTGATTACTGAGACTCTTTCTCAGTCAAGGCTGCATTCTCCACCATACCAAGTTTCTCTCGGAAGTATACAAACTTAATCCTGGCGAGAGGCTTGGTGAGAATATCTGCCGTTTGCTCTTCAGTGCTGATATACCTCAACTGTATATCTTTCCTTTGCACCATATCTCTAATATAGTGGTACTTGATCTCAACATGTTTTGTTCTATCATGAAACACAGGATTGACAGAAAGCTTCACACAGCTTTGATTATCACAGTGTATAATAGTAGGCTCCATTGATTGTCCAAACAATCCTGCAAGGAGCTTATGAAGCCACACTGCCTCACGAGCTGCCACACAAGCTGCTATATACTCTGCCTCAGTTGTACTCAAGGCCACTGAGGACTGTTTCCTGCTACACCAAGAAATCATAGTAGTCCCCAAACTGAAGCAACAACCAGAGGTACTCTTCTGATTTGAGACACATCCTGCCCAATCAGAATCAATAAAACCATGCAGCTCCAAATCCACACCTGAAGAATATCTCAACCCATATCCAATTGTACCACATAAATATCTCAGGATATGTTTAGCTGCTACAAGATGTATTTGCTTTGGTTCACACATAAACTAGCTAAGTACACTTACTGCATAGCAGATATCAGGTCTAGTGTTAACTAGATACATCAATGAACCAATCAATTTTCTATACATCGTAGAATCCACTGGTTCTGAACTAGCTGCAACCTCTTTCGACTTATCTAGATTAGTCTCCATGGGTGTAGACATAGGTTTGCAGTCAAGCATACCAAACCTTTTAAGAATGTCAACAATATACTTGCCTTGACTTAGAATCATCTCATCTAACTTTTGCCAAACTTCTAAGCCAAGAAAGTAATGCATAAGACCTAGATTCTTCATCTCAAACTCAGAGGCTAGTTCCTTCTTGCATTTTAGAATTAGATGTTCTTCACCAGTAATGATCAGGTCATCAACATATAAAACCAAAATCAATGCTTCACCATTTACTACTTTGAAGTAGAGGTTAGAATCTGCATCATTCTTTGAGAAACCCAGACTTGAAAGATACTGATCAATTCTTTCATACCAAGCACGAGGAGCTTGTTTAAGACCATACAAGGCCTTCTTCAACTTGCAAACATGAGACTCTTTCCCATGCACCTCAAATCCTTCTGGTTGCTCAATGTAAACCTTTTCTTCTATTATGCCATTCAGAAAAGTTGTCTTTACATCCATTTGGTGAATCTTCCATCCTCTAGATGCAGCAATAGCAATGATGGTTCTAACAGACGTGTATCGAGCCACAGGAGCAAAAGTTTCTTCATAGTCAGCTCCCTCTTTTTGTGAGAACCCTCTAGCCACAAATCTAGCCTTGTGTTTCTCAATGCTCCCATCAGCTGCATGCTTGATCTTGAAGAGCCACTTAGAAGACACCACAAATTTGTCTTTGGGTCTAGGAACTATATCCCAAACATCGTTCTTAAGTATGGACTGATACTCCTCAGTCATGGCATCCTTCCATACTTGTTGACTAGAAGCTTCTTCAACATTTGAAGGTTTTGACCCAATAATCTGACTCATCGAGGCGACATAACTAGAGAACTTGTGAGGTCTCTTGCTTTCTCTGAAAGCTCCTCTTGGAGCTGCAAAACTTTCTGCTTCCTGCATTGTCCTACGAGACCAAAGAGGTCTTTTCTTTCCAATCACAATGTCTAGAGGCCCATCAGTAGGATCCAAAGGCTCAGCTGGATCAATATCTTCTTTAGATTCTGTATGCTCGTTTAGGTTCTTTGGAATATGGTTAACTTCCATATCTTGAGGCGGTTCTTTTTCATCAATCTCCATAGGAGTGCCTTTGGATCTTCTGTAAGTAACATCTTCCTCAAATGTGACATCTCTACTAATCTCAATAGACTTCTGTCCTGGAATGCATATCCTGTAAGCTTTTGATGTCTCACTGTAGCCTACAAGAATTCCTTTCTTCCCAGAAGGCTCTAGCTTTGTTCTCTTTTCCTTTGGAATATGAACATAGACTGGACAGCCAAAGATCCTCAAATGACTAACTTCAGGCTTCACGCCTGAGAATGCTTCTTCGGGAGTTTTATTCTCTAAGATCCTGTGGGGACTCCTATTTTGAACATAGACGGTTGTTCTTGATGCTTCAGCCCAAAGAGAGATTTGTAAGTCTTGATCATGGATCATAGCTTTCACTGCTTCCACAATAGACCTATTCTTCCTTTCAGCAATACCATTTTGTTGAGGATTATAGGGAATATTGAACTCCCTCTTAATCCCTGCTTCAATACAAAAGTCTTGAAAGGTGCCAGAGGTGTATTCTCCACCATTATCAGATCTCAATACCTTGATCCTTTTCCCAGACAGATTTTCAATCTGTGCTTTGAATTCTCTGAATCTTTCTAATACTTCTTCTGATTCTTTAGATCTCAAGAAATAAATCCAAGTCTTTCTGGAGTAATCATCATGAAAATAATATAATACAAGAAACCACTAGATGATGCAATAGACATTGGACCACACAAATCAGAATGAATGAGATCAAGAATACATTTAGATCTACTTTCACTGGAATGAAACGTACCTTTTGTGTTCTTGCCTAGAGCACATCCCTTGCATGTACCTTCATGTTCTTGATCGAATTTCGGAAGACCGGTGACCATCTTCTCCATGATAGGTAGGGCACGAAAGTGAATGTGAGCCAATCTTCGATGCCAAAGATCAGACATGCTGGTATTGTTATGCACAAGCGCTTGAAGAGGACGAGTGCACAACCTGAAAAGACATTCATGTCTAACTCCAATCACTTGAGCAGTTTTGAAGCTGGAGTTCTTTGCCCATATAAGAACTTTGCCTTTAGAGAAGGGAACTTGATAACCCTTGTCTTCTAATGCTGAAATTGAAACAAGGTTCCTCTTTATCCCTGGCACGAACAGTACATCATTCAACTCCAAAGAAATCCTAGAATCCAAGTGAAGAGTGGAATTTCCAATCCCTTTTACAGAATATCTAGCATCATCTCCAATAACAACTTGATCACTGGAGTTGCTTTCCACTAAGTTTGAAAGATGACCCCTGAAACCGGTGATGTGCCTAGAAGCACCACTATCAATCAGCCAAGTGTTAGAGTCAGTAGAAACATTGCTAGACAAGGCTGAATAAAACAAATAATCACTGGAGTCCTTTTGTGGAGCGATTTCTTCAACATCTGTAGTGGCAACTTGATGCTTAGGTCGTTGAGGACAAACCCTCGCAAAGTGACCATACTTATCACAACGAAAACATTGAATCTTGGACATGTCTCGTTTCCTTTTGAAGGCAGGAGCATCATCATTTCCATCTCCTCGATTCCTCTTGAAGAATCCTTTCTTAAAGCCTTTGTTTGATGAATGAGAGGCAAGAACTTGTAAATCTTCATTCTTTGAACTTTGACCAATTCCCCTTGCTGTTAGTCTTGACTCCTCTTGAATGCAGTCAATCCTCAATCGATCAAACTTGGGAAGTTCGGATCTTGCATTGATTCCTTGAATGAATGCCTCCCATGAAAGCGGAAGACCATTGAGAGCAAGCATAGTCAGGTCTTTATCATCAATCATGTGGCCAATAGTAGAGAGCTGATCTCTTATCTCTGAAATCTTCATGAAGTATGTAATGACAGATTCTCGTTTCGCCATTCTCACATGATGAAGTTGTTGCTTTAGTGCGAGAGCTCGACTAGTGTTGTTGATTTCATACATCTCTTCCAAGGTTGTGAACATCTCTCTTGCTGTATCCAACTTGAAGACAATCGGTACAACATGATCCTTGACGGAATCAACCAATACTTTCTTTGCCCTAGTGTCTTTCGTCCTCCACTGCAATTTCTCTTCTTCCCCCTCAGGATCAGGAACTGTTGTTTTCACGAATTGAGCTAAATCATTCTCCTCCAAAGTGAGCATGATTCTGAACCTCCGTGATGTGTAGTTTGAAATCCCTTCGAGTCTATGCTCGATTTTCAGACCGTTCACCATCTTGAATTTGAGAAATAAGAGATAGACTGAAAAAGAATAAGGTAAGTATTGCACACTAAATCTGATCACGATCTTTTTCACACCCGCTCTGATACCATGTTAGTGTTTCTTAGATCAGATTGAACAATACAAGTAATTAAATAATTGCAACACATAAGACAATGAACACAACAAGATACCCTGGGAAAACCCTCCTCTTGAGGGAGAAAACCCCAGCAAATGATCTCTTCTATAATGTAGAACAACTAGCAGAAATCTGCTTACAACTCAGGCCCAGCAATGGCCAATAAAGAATGTAATGAGGTCGCACCTCTCCTAGATACACAAGATACAAATGAATATCTTCTTCCTTGAAATCGGACTGCTGCTGCAAATGCGAATTCTGCTCTGAATGATAAATGCGAACTTGCTTGAGATAGGATTACTTTACAATGGTAAAGTGACCTTGTATATATACATCATAAGGCGCCTCTTGACTTAGGTCGGCCTCTTTAGGAAAATACAATAAAAGATAAACAATTAATATATCTTGAAGTCGGCTCAAGGTTGAGACAAGGAAAATGCGAATCATAAAGTCGGCTCTTGCATTTATTGTTGATATAAATTAAATAGCCTAGAGGCTATCCATTTAATTTATTGTTTTTCTTCTTGGGAAGTGCAGACCGAAGCTGTCATAACATCAACAGAAACTCTAAACCTAATCAACAAATGAATTCTAGGGCAAAATAGGTAAGGGACATTACATTCTCACCTGAAATTGCACCCTTTTTGAACCTGGTTCAACATTTCAAAGACACAATAGGAATAATCTCTCAAGTGTGGGACCTTGCTAACTTGAGATCACACCTCTAGAGAAAGCTGGTTCCTTTCTAAGCTGAAATGCAGCACTTGATCCAACTCAACTGTAACAACCCCATCCTTGGGTAATTAAATTTTTTCCAACATTTCACTTCAAACATATAAAAGTAACAAGTAACAAAGAGATTACAATAAAATTCTTCCTTTCTTTATTGATAAATACATGCAAGTTACAATATATATTTCCTCATGAATTCCATTTTCATTGCAAATATAAATCAGAGTACAAAAGTAAAACAATTACATACATAGCTTGTAAGCTTTTGCACAAATAGTAGTAAGACGGTCTAGGTTCCGTTCCTTTCAAATCTTGGTGTATCCGTTGCCTGCTGTGGAGGAGAAACATCACTCAGGCGCTTTTCCGCCAACCACAGACTATTAATGCGGTCCCCCGCACATCCATCATTCGATGGATGGCCCTCCCTTTGAACGAAGAGATTGGTAGAGTATCCGGCTGCGACAACCCAACTGAGCATAGTGCTGTGTCCTATACATCTAGAACTTGCTATTTCACAATCCTGAACTAGCATAAGGATCACAATGAATTGACAGTGTAGTCTCAACTATCTCACATCTAAGTGGATGTCGTACATTCCACTACTTTGGCCAAAGTATTCTCATTCAGTACTTCGAATGAAGGTCATCTATTATATACACTACTCAGGGCCGATTTGACTTAAGGCTATCTTACGCTACGCATAGGTATCGTCCTTTACTTTTGGATAATCTTTTATCCCAGACTAACCTACAACATCTTAATCTACTAAGTAATTACACAAGATAGGTATATCCTGTTTCAGATAACCTACCTTTAAACAATCTACTTCAAATAGTTACATAAGAGAGGTATATCATGTTTCAGACAACCTACCTTCAAACAATCTACTTAGAAACAAAACAGTCTATAAGTGTCTTATATCATTCTCCTAATCAGGAAACCTTTATCCTAGGAGTACTTTAGCTTACCTCAGTTATCCCTATGACTTAAGCTGAAAAGACCTTACTAGACCACTATCTTCATTTCATTCCTAGTATCTAGTACTACTTCACACATATTCTCCTTATATGGAGATCATACAGTATAGGCTATGCACATACAAAATGCAATCCATTTTAATCACATTCATTCTTTAATCCCTTATACTTAAAAATCCCTTTCTTAAGTAAAGTAAGAACAACAATTTCCCTTTCCCATATAATTATTGTGCAATCAAGACATTTCCTTTAGTCAATGCAATTATAAACAAAAAACATAATTCTCTTTCACTAGATTGTTCCACCTATGCTTTAATTTAGCCAATGCATAAAACAAACTCCATGATTTATGCTTTTAAATAAAACAAAGATATTTAGGAAGGTATTCCTCATGCTTGTTTCCTCAAGTTGGGCCTTCTTGTTGCCTTTGAATGCTCCTGATCCAACTGGTAACAACTCCTTTGTTCTTTTCCCTTAAAGAATCTCTCTCTCCTAATTGTCCTATTCAGATGCTAAACTCTTAGTTGAAGCTCAAAATGATTGGAAATCAATCACTGGTAATTGTTGGTTACTGATATTTCAAAATGGATTCTACAACAGGTGCGTACATAAGAATATGCAGCAAAATGATAATCTCAAGACTTTCCACAAAATTATAATGGATGATTGTGGATTGCAGAAAGCAAATTTTGAAATTGGTGAAAGCAAATTGTGAATTGGTGAAATTGATAAGTAAGTGAGCTCTATTTATAGAGTTCAGATTCTCATGCCATCCTACAGATTTGGCATGAGAATCAACACCTCTATCTATTTGAAAGTGTCAAACTCATCGTGGCAGCAGTTTAGAACCTTACTTAGCATTTAAAAGGTGAGTCGACCCTTCTCAGTGAAGAACGATTCAAATAACACATGATGAAAATGGTTCGATTGACACCTATAGGCGTCCTCCAACAATGGCGTCTAAATTGGCGGGTTTATTCACAATGGAAAAATCTCCCATCTCAAAGGTGTTCCACCTGGCCCTTATTTCAGGCTCTTCCAAACATTCTCTGAATCACATCCCTTGCATTTTCGCAACCAGGTCTCACGCGTGCATATGCAGCAACGCATTTTTTTCCTCATTCAAAAGTTTAACTATTGCCATATGAAATATTTGAAGTTTGGCGTATAATTCCCAGCTCTTCACGGTGAATAAAATACTTAATTATTTCAAACAAATTTTATAGTTTATTTCCCATGGTGAAAATATTCGATATTTACCAAATGACTTAATAAAGTTAAGTCTTTTATTTTCCAATAAATTTCTTTTATTTAATATATATATTTATATATATTATATTATAATATTTCTCCAAAGTTTGCTTTATAATATTTACTCTAATTAAAAGATTTAAATCTTTTAATTTTACACTTAAGAGTTTTAAAATATTTAGCTAAATACATTTATATATTTTATTATATAAATATTATTATAGTTCTTTTAAATATTAAACATATAAATATTTAAATACCCGAGTATTTAATATAAATATATATTTTAATATAACTATAATAATATTATATATAATTACATATATAAATATATTTATATTTAACAAATATAAATATATATACATATACATATTTAATTGTCAAATATATATATATATATACTGCGAGCTAGTCAACATACTTTCAATATATATATCTATTTATATGTGTATATATAAATTCCAGGGCAAATATTTAATATTTCCACATTATCAGACATATGCTTATAAACATATATATATATATATATATATATATACTGCAGTATAATCCTCTATGTACACATATATGTACGCACACCATATCGACACATCTGTATGACAAGTCCATTAGCCACTTATGCTTGTATCGATATGTCTATACTTACGAATATGTATATATACTATACATGTGTTTATATGCATACTTCCGACATTCACATCCAAACATGATACCACCATGATGATCATAATCTCACAATCAAGCACAAGGATAAACTTCACACATAGAAGCAGTCAAGACCTCTACGTGCAAGACATACAAGCTATGGATGACTTACCCTATACTCATACAAAATTGACTTGGTTTACTCAATATAAGGTGAGTGTGTGTATGCTCAAATAGTTCACTTTACCGGTTACCCGACCAAGCTCCTCTCCCGAGTGATGTTTCCCCTCTGCCTAGAGGAATGGTTCCTATTCCGGCATCCATTGCCACAAAACTAGGATAGTTACTTGTTCATAACATTTGCAGTACTTATACAAATATATCAAGTTTAAAAAGCAAGATTCATTATCCTCCTATTCACATATATGCAGTATTTCACCATGAATTACATCAATTGAAATAACATCAAATGAAACAACGTCAAATGAGCTAACATACACATTGATAACAAGGTACAAGCATCTCTAGATTTCACATTACATTCATTTCTACCTTTTATATCACTAGTAAATAGTAACCTCACAATTTGGGATGTAACATCAACACAAATAAAAAAAAATGTGTATTCCTACTCTAGTAATTCATAGAGAAAAGGGAGAAGGGAAACAAATGAAAGGAAGAATGGTGATGCACCAAGACTTAATTGAGTTCTCTTCTTGCTCACAACAACACATGAAACCTATGAAAGGCTGCAAACTCACACCGATCTCTGTTTTTTGCCAGCTCTTGCAAGCATGTATGAAGGGAAGGGGTTTGACAAGGACTAAGAGGGAGGGAGATAGACACAATAGACCCTGGAATAGGCTTGAAGGACTAGAAATCCATAGATAGCCCTTACAACTAAGCATACACAAGATACATATTACGAAAGAGGCCAAAAATTACTCATACATGAAGGTAAGAACAATTAATCAACATTGCAAGGAAAGTAGAAGGATCCACAAGCCATGTTGTTAAATGAAAGAATACACAACATACAAGAATGCTGAGAAAATGTGAAAATAAAAGAACTTTTTATTGATTGCAAGGCATTGAGCGAGTTTTCTACAGCTTCAAAAAGAGTAGAAAATATTTTCAAAGATAATTTCTCTTTTGTCTGTCTTCCATCGAAATTGAGATCTAAAATTCAAATAGAGGACTGTTAGGTCCTTAATACTCTTGAAGGAAAATACTAGAACCACAATAACTTCTGTGATCCATCATGGGCATGCTGCAAAGATCATGCCCATGATCTAGCCGTCATTCTCATCAATGTTTTGCCGAAGAATGCCCCTTTGAAATCTGATCTGATCACTTGGAAACATGGAAAGAACATCCTCTGCACCCCAACCATACCTCTAAGCATTGATAGTTTGAAAGATTGAGTGCAAGGACAAGAAATTCATCTATGAAATTAGCTAAAATCATGACTTGGGGATGGCATATCAATCATTGGGCTGTATAGTAATAATTGAGGAATGGGATGAGTGTCGTTTTCCTCCTTTGAATCTGTGTCAATCTTCATAAAGAATGATTTTTAGTCACCATCAGATCTAATCTGGTAGTTGGCGTGCATTACAGATGCATTAATGGCATTTTTGGGTCGTCTCACAGGTAGGTATGGTTTTCTTGTTTGGAATGGTGGAGTTCTAGGATTTGGCATACTAGGGAGGGAAAGTCTATCAAGCATGTTAGGAAAATTGGGCCCAAAATCTTGAAAAGGAAAGGGGTCGGATTTTTGGGATTAGTGAGTCGGGGATGACAAAAAAGTAATGCCATGGGAGAGGCGACATGGGAAGGCCAACAAGGGAACCTCAACAAAGGGATAGGCTTTCGAGATGTCGGGATCAGACTTGGGGCAGGGGCTAAACATGGTATAGAAATAAGGAATGGCTGAAAGTTTAACTCCAAATCCTACTTTATAGAGGAATCAATGAAGTTCTGGACTTTTAGGGGATCCTAGAGATGGGTACCTAGTTAAGGGTAAGACCGAGAGTTCGATTTAGGACTTAGAAATTTTTGAATTAGAAGGTCTTAGGGATCGAGAAATGGAGATGAAGGGGAATGGATGCCTAGGGAAGGGATGGATGCAAGGGACTTCAAATTCTTTTTGACTTTCAGGATTTGGAGATGGGGAAGCGTGAAAATTTGAAACTCCAATAAACACAAAAATAGTAAGGACAATGCCATGAACAGCTAAAACTTAGACCATTTATGGATTTTTAGATCGTTTGACAGCTAGGGGCCTATTTAGGATGTCTCAGATTGGTTATAAACGAAGGGTCAAAAAAGGCATGAAATGACAACATTTTGGCAACCTCTACAAGATGATTGCCTGCTACTCATGGACCTGGTAGCCTTATTAGTCAATTGGGCATGGAATTGTTGTAAGCCTTACAAGTTACAAACAACCTAAGCGAGCAAACTATAAGCACAAGTGAGAAAGAAAGTGACATGTGCAAACAAAACTTGGAGGAAAACATGACAACTAGAGTCATACATTCTCCTAATATGTACATGGCTTGTAAATCTTGAGTGCCAATTTGCCACAACAACTTGCCTTTGTCAAAGACAAGTCTTCTAAAGGAGCTATTCTCCCTTAGGCCACAGTTGCATTCACTGCCTAGCTGCAACAAATGAAGCCTTTTGCTTGCATGCATGAAATCACAAATATTGCCCATGTAGTGAAGATTCACTTCACTATCAACTTTGTCATTGCAGGGCAGCCATAAGAAATAGGTGCTAGATCTATCTAATGATGCATTTCATGTGCACGTAGTAGCATGGGTAAAAAAAAAAGAAATTATGTCATCATCAAAAGCACTAAGACTTGTGGAGGGACAAAAACCTTACTCACAGGAAGGCACATTGTTGTTGCATCCATTGATCTCCTCGCATGAATTGAAGCAAAAATAAAATGATTCCAACTCATATTGCAATGAAAAATATGCCACACCAACCTGCTGATCTACACAAGGAAGATCTTCCTCACACACATCAAACATAAAGTCTTGAAGCTTTGGCATACTGTAAGGCTGAGCAACAAGTTGATTATCTTCTTCACCCATGTATTGCTGCCCGACCTCCTGAATACCTGTATGTTGGACCCAAGTGAAACACTCAAACTTAGGCACACCATCATCCCCAACAAAAGAGCTCACATTCTCATCATGAATGAAAACCTTATATCCAACCTCGCTCATCTCAGGGACAATAGGCAATCGACATATGTTACTACTACATGTATTGATGCACATTTCATTAGCACAGGTTTTAGAACCTTACAAATTCTTCAAATTGTCTCACTGTTTCAATTCCTTCTTGGCAATTGATTATGACATATTTGTCACAAAAATCAGACTTATGACACAAGTATTCTTCCATGTTCTTTGCTGCAACAACATTTTCATATGATCCTATCGAAATGCACTCAACATGAGGAAGAAACCATGTCTTGCACTAAATCAATAGGTTCTCATGCACTTCCATATGATCACCATCTTCACACTCTTCAAGTGCAAACTCTTCACTCTGAAAATCAATGATTTTAACAATACTGTTTTTTACTAGCAACGCTACTTGAAATCCTTTAAATAGATTTTGTATCGTTAAGGATAAACAATATGATCTACTCGGATGAAGTTAGAACCTTGGACGACCATCTCTAGTCTACTACTATAATGAATTATGTGCGAATAAAGATATACTTTTACTCTTCTATTTGGTATAAATTATTACTTTTCTTCATTATTTCAAGTATTCATTTTATTATATAGGAGAGTAAACACCCTAGCTGTCATAGATTGCACAAAAAATGCTTTGAGATACCTTGATTTAAAAAAAAATGTAGGCGTGATTTTTAGAAAGAGTGGGCAAATTTCAATAAAAAATATCATTTCCATTTATGCCAAAATAAATCCATGAAGTCTTTGAAAACTTAATCATGAATTTCAACAAAACTAACTTGTGATTTTGACAAAAAAATCCACAATGTTTGGACAAAACCACTCGTGATTTTTTCACAAAACCTTGTGAATTTCCTTTCGGGAAAGAGGTGCAATTGTTTTTGAAATAACTATGCATGTTTACTCAGCAACATGCAATATTTTTAATGAAGAAATTCCTTGAAATTCATGTCTTGGGTTGCACAATTACTTCCTACATATGCTCTGATATTATATTAAAATTCCAATCATGGTAACTAATTTTCTAATGCTTAAATAAACATTAAACTAATCACACAAATCATTGAAATTCAAACTGCAAGAATCAACACAAGTATGCAATGATTTATACCTTGAAGGCAGCTTTGCATTCCGTCAAGAGCTCACAAGGAAACCTTCACATCTGTCCACTATAGTTGCACAAAATAATTACATTGTTGTTGTAACAACCCGACCCTTACGTAATTTTTTTTTTCTTATTTTACACCATTTAAATATAGATAACGAGTAATAAAGACTTGCAATAAAACATTTATTTTCTTTCATTGATAAATCAAAACAAGATACAATATATACCAACAAGAAATCTTTTCATTTTCAAATGAACAAGAGAATATATATTTTAACAAGAATAATTCTTCTTTTCAAATGAACATCAGAGTAAGAATACATACATGAACATACATAGCTCATAGAGCTTTTGAACAAATAGTAGTAAGGCTGTCCAGGATTTTCCCTTTCAAACCTTGGTTCTTCAATAGCCTGTTGTGGAGGAGAAACATCACTCAGACGCTTTTCCGCCAACCACGGATTTATAATGCGGTCCTCCGCACATGTATTATTCAATAGATGGCCCTCCCTTCGTCAAAGAGATTGGTAGGGTAACTGATACTATTGACCAACTGAGCATAGTGGTGTGTCCTACATAACTAAATCCTTGTAATCCCACAATGCCGAACTAGTAGGTACTATTGGATCACGGTGAACTGATAGTGTAATCATTGCCCAGTCTAAGAGGATGTAGGTACATTACACTACTTTGGCCAAAGTGTTCCATAAAATATTTCTACTAAGGGTCATCTATCACATACACCATTCAGGGTCGGTTTGACTTAGGGCTATCTTACACTATGCGTAGGTCTTTGTCTCCTAAAGGATAACCTATACCCCTAGACATCCTACATTAAATTGTACTTCTAGAAATGAATCAACATAATCAAGTAATTCGCATATCCCCTCCTATATTGGAAATTTTTATCCTAGGAGTAACTCAAACTTATCTAAGTTAACCCAATAACTTAAGCTGATAGAATTTACTTGACTCCTGTCCTCATTTCAATCCTAGTATATAGTAACTAATATAACTAGTTTCCTCATTATATGGAGATCATATAATAATGCAGTATACAACAAAATGCATCTTTTATCTTTAAAATAAACCCCTCTCAATGTGCAATTAGACATAAAACAACTCTTTCTGTATACTCAACAGTAGTATAGTTTCATCAAACAATTTCCCGACTATACACAAACAGTAAACATAGAATACCAAAAATATATTTAGATTTACTAATGCAGATGATAGAAGAAGAATATCTCATGCCTGGTTTTTAGCTTTTCTTCAGATGATGAAGATTTAGTCTATCTTCTCAGCATTGCCAGCAATCAACAATTCCCTTCCAAGACTCTCTTTCCTCTCTTAGAATTTATCTTTCAGAAATTGATGAAACAAATTGGTAATGATTGCAGTTTGATCGAAATATGAAACTCTCTGGTAGCTCAATATTGAAATTTGATGCACAGACTCAATTTCCAGAATAATACGGCTCTCATGAAATGATGAAATCACACTTAAAATAAAATGTATGCTCAGATAAAAATTCGTTATAGAACAAAATGCACAAAGAATGAAGAAATGAGGCAACTATTTATAGAGCCTCACAGCCCCATTGAATTCCTTCAAAAGTGGCATGAAATTTGACACGACAAAATGTGAATTGTTCAACTCCATATTTGGTGAAATTCCACTCACATACTCATCTTAATCATGGTGAGTTGACCTTCAGGAATTGACAACATGTTGGCATAAGAACTAACACCTCTGGAGTGTGAGTTTGTATGTACAGCTATGCACGCTGCGTAATGAGTACTCTTCAAATTAGGAGGGGAAGCTCCCTCATTGTGCTGGAATGCATGGAATAGAAAACTAAACTAAATCCTATCTTTTTGTTCTCAGCTGGTAGAGGCACAAGGTTAAGAAAACCTAGAACGTTGTAGCTAAGTATTTTTTGGTTTCGCAGATCATCTAACTACAACTAAGGTAACTTCTTTAAAATCTATCCAGTTTCCTCAAGAAAACAGAGCGTGAGGAAATGGAGCGGGAATGGTTTTTATACGATAAGCTGGGTACAGATTCACAACATGAAGGCAAGGTGGGCACATCTATCTGCTTGGCTGAATAAGCTTATTATCACATACATCATATGATAAGCCTTAAGTACGAATCGTCATCATGAAGGCAAGGTGGGCACAACTAATTACATCAATTCGAATAGGCTTATTAATAACAAAACACAAAAGATAGCCAACTAGGACAGCAAATTGCATAGGCGAGACACGCGTACGATTTACGATCGAACTAGCCACTATATCTAACTAAGGCAAGCATTCATCATAATAATTGCATGGAACCCAAGTGGCATAACAATTCATTATCAAAACAAATACTCTTGAACAGATCCAACAAAGACAATATTATAGGCAAGGTAGGCGTAGCATATATTAATCTCCTGTAAAAGTTCTTTGAACAGATACAATAATAGCAATACTACAGGCAAGGTAGGCGCAGCATGTATGCTATCAAGCAAAAGTTAAATTACAAATGAGCTAAACGCTCTTATTTATAGACTTCAAGGTGTAGGCAACCCTAAAATCACCTTGAGTCAACTACAGTCTTGCAAGACATGCAAGATCTTATTCCTAAACCCTAATTGAATGAAACTATACAGTTAACTGGAAAGAGACCATCAGTTAACTGAAACATCTAATCTAAATGGACAAGGTGCAACATGCACGTCCTTATTGAAAGCAAGTCAACTGGAATGCTATCATCAGTCAACTGAAAGATCTAATCTAAGCTCCAAGTGTACGTAGATGTTTCCAAGAAAGACATGCATGCAATGTGTAATAGCAAGTTAACTCGGAAAGAAGCCTCAAGTTAACTACTTCTGATAACTCATCCTTGTAAACAACTGCATGGTCTAACTGAAAGTCTACTCCAAATTTATCATCTCCTCCAGGAATATATCGATAGTATCATCATCTGGCACTTTGACGCTGTCCACGATGATTAACTGTCTGTCTAACTCTTTGTCCCCATCCTGGATTTCCCTCTGACTATCTTTAACCTCTGTGGTCACCTTTTTGAAACTGATAGTCAGCATTGTAAACTCCTCCATTTTGGATGCCTCTGGCCCTCCACCTAGGTTATCACGAACTAACTCTTCAAACTCAGCTTGAACTGCCTCTAACTCGGCGTATGTACCATCCTCATGCCAATAATGACATGGGATCTGAGTGATGTACTCGCTGATGAAACGAAGAGCTGCAACAACCTTTTCCTGAAACTTGCTCATCCTAGCAGAAATCCTGTCATATGTCTCCACCCTGCAAAGATACAACTCTCTCCAAGTGAAGACCTTCTTTTGATCTCCATTTGCTTCAATGGCGTCATAGATTCCCACAAGCTGTGATATCAGAATTAGGTCCTTCGGCTTATGCTCGACTATGAAAATCTCGAGCTCCTGAATTCTTTGGCGAAGACTATGTGGGTCAACCCTCAACTGATATAGCTCTGTGAGGAGGTGTCGCCCAACAATGATAAAGTCCTCAATCCAGGTATCCAACAACTTTCCTCGATTAACCAAGTGTTGAATCTTCTGTTGATCTGCGGCGGTCTCTCGAAGTTGTGGGAGTAAAGGTGCTTGCCCCTCGTTGCCATGAAGCAAACTCGAGATGTACATGCGGAGTTGCCTGATTTCAGCCTTGAGAACTGCCTTATCCTCACCATCCTTCATGACGCGTTCCTCCAGATTACTCACGACGACCTTGAATAGATTCACGTCGGTGTGTCGAGTACTCTTACCCAGATTAGTGTTGACGTAGGTAAAATCACCAACATCAACTTCATCCAAGTACTTGCCTTTTGGAGGAGTAGCAACCTCTATGATGATCTCTGCCTCAGGATTTTTCTCAATGTTGATCTGTTTTTTGGTCCTCTTATTCAACCTGTTCTGATAGGGTTCACCGAACTCAGATAAATCAAGATCATACGAAGGCATACGCCTCTCTCTTCCCAATGTCCTCTCGAGATAAGATGAATAAGGAATACTATCCTCTCGAGGTGGAGCTGTTTCTACTGTATCAGCTGTTGGCGGATCCACTGGTATGAAGGTCTCATGTATCGGAGACTCAGGCTCCGAATTAATATCTATAGGAGACGACTATGGTGAAAAAGGTGAACCTGGAGATGACAACCCGACCTCAGCCTGAATTGCTGGTTCCGATGAAATAACTGGCTCTAGAATTATTGTCTCTGCAACTGGAAATGTTGGCTCTTGAAGTACTATCTCTATAATTGGAAGTGCTAGCTCTTTCTCAACCTGTTTCCTTTTGGTGATGCTTTTTCCTTTTGAATTAACCCCCATCTTAACCCCTTCAGGCGGCTTCATGGTAACCTTAACTCGAGGTCTAGCCCTAGAAGTAGAAGGTAAAGAAGAAACTACCACTGCTGGCAGCTCTCTAACTGGGATCACCCTTCGCTTCCGCTTGCTCTCAAGGAAGTACATGGTTGTTTTGATAACAGACTTGGACAAGTCTTTCATTGAAGTGTTCATTGGGACATACCAATCAGGTTGGCGAAGTGGCTAGCGAGCAACTTGGTCTTTAATAAATGAATGAAGGAGTATCTCGCCATCATCATCAGACAAGCCTTCCACATCCTCTGACAAGAAATCAGCAATCTGTGGAATGGTAAGCCTACAATAATGACGACTACGCACCTCAAATTTATCCTCACAATTGACCCAAAAGTCCTCAAGCGCTACCAAATGTGAAACATTTCGCTCCAACCTTGCCGAATAATGACCCAACGGATCATAGGTACGCTTCTGAGGAAAACACCCAAGCTGAAGTTTCTCTAACTCGTGTGCCATTAACTTGCAATCGGCAGCTGTTTTGCATTTGTAAATACCCAACTCAAAAGGAAAGGTGAAAGCTGGCTTATGTCGATTGCGAAGAAAAGTGTGAACCCACTAACCGGTTGAGGAAAGTTATCAAAATAGCGATCTCATCCTTGAAATCACCACGTACAATTTTCCTTGGCATGTTGGTTTTTTGAACCTTCAGCCATCGCTGAGCTACTTTCTTCTGCGATCTATCCTTGTCCTCCTCCCATATTCTGTCACAATCTGAAATGGATACAGTGAAATGATCTGAACGTGGAGGAATAGAAAAGCATTTTTCTACATCCCTCGGCTTAAGGCTACAAATAATCCTTCCATCTGTTGACCTAATTTGTTTGGTAGACAAGTCATAATGCTTGACACAAGCAAGCACGAACTGGAGATCAAAGACAGAGATGGGAATGGATGCCGCTGCAAGTATCCCTGAACGTTCAAGATTCCTGATTGTAGTATTGCTGATACCCTTAAATGAGTTTAGATTGATGATGGGAAAAACATGACATACGTTGGTATCTGTAGTTTTTAGAAAGTTATGAAGAAAGACCTGTTTGGCCTTATAGTCTATGGGATTATACTGCATTTTGAAAAACTAGACTTTTGATTGTAAAGTCGGGTATGTTTGGACAACTTTGAAAAAGTTGAAAAAGCTCGAGGATAGGCTAAAAATAGCAAGGGGAAGTGAATTTTTTTCAGACAAATTCTAAGATATGGGTTTTGTGTAGAATCCAATTCTGATACAACCCAAAATGTCAGAAATGCGAAAAAATGGGATTTAGGCTTGCATGCAAAAGGTTTTCGGTTGAGATTTGAACTGGCAGTTAAGGGCACTGGGGGCAATTTTTCTCGCGAAAATCTGGAACATGGGTTTTGCGTAGAAATGAATCTTGAAACAACCCAGATCAACAGATTTGCGAAAAAACGGGATTTAGGCCCACATGCAAAGAGAATTCTGGAAAAAAGCACAGTGCTCTAGAAAAGAGGCAGTGGGGAAATTTTCACAAAATAATCTAAGACATGGGTATCGTTGTTGATGCTAACATACTCGAACCCAGATGATGCTTTTCTGAAAAATCTGCCGTTTTCTTTGACATGCGAAGAAAATCTAAGACGAGAATAGAGGAAAATAGGACAGAAGAATAGAAGTTTTATTTGTTTGTTTTCTCTCTTCTTCTGTAAAAATTTGGCTATGCTTGAAGTAGAACTGATAACACTTGCATGCAAATGGAAAAACGAAGTCTGAAATAATCTTCTTTTGAACAATCTGAATCTGTAGCTACGAAGAACACTGAAATCTAACACTTGTAGCACCTGCAGATCAATTCTATGCTCAAGAAAAGATGCTTCTTGCCAACTCTGATGAAGAATAATGGACACCATTAGCAAAATATATAGAAGAATATCTTCTAAGGCGTGTGAAATGCATGCTAAGTATTGGAAATGGTGCTTGAAGTACACTTGGTGCTTCAAAACTCACACATGGCCTATATTTGGCTTCAAACTCAGTTAACTGGATGTACCATAAGCCCTAATTAGGGTGCCACTTTGAAAAATTTAGTTAACTAATGCATGCAAACAAGTTTTAGCCAGTTATGACCAAAAATAGGTTTATCAGAAGTTGACTTGAAAAGAGTTCAACTGAAGATCTAAATTTAGTAAACTGAAAACTCTTCTCATGCGCACTTCTATTTTTTGAATTTTAAAAAGTCAACCTTTGACTTTTAGGCGTCCTTCCATACTTAGACATTTTTCTGAAAATTTGAATCTAGAAACCTTAAATGAAGCTCACGTTCGATCACTGATTCTGATTGACTGCCACGTTAGATCAACTGGCTGACAGTTCCATCGAAGAGCATGACCAAATCTGACAAGAAGATTCCTTGAGGTGATAATCCAAAATTCACAAATCTGAGGCTTCAAAAAGATGGGCACCCTTGGCCTCCAGGGGCGCTTTTGAGCTTAGAGTTAGAATATTTTTAGGCATTTTCATTATTTTCATTGATAACTTGACCTTATTTCACTTGACGTTTCCCGGTATTTGACAAAACTTCAGAACGTGCCGAATGGCTCACTGTGGAGTAGCAGGCTGAATTATGAGCAAGGGCTCTTGGAGAGCACTTCGTATAAAAACATCATCTAACCTTCCTAAATCACAAGTGCCCTTGGCCTCCAGGGGCGCTTTTCCCAACCAGTGTTAGCCATTTTTGTAACTGGCCAAAAACTACTAAACTTCCGGCTGCAGACTGCCAAGACGTCTTCTGACCCGGTTGAGATAGGCAACAGAAAGCTGAAGCTGACATGAATGAGACAAGTATCTGAAATCATCAAACAAATTCCATTAAAGGCCTTAAAACCTTGGGCACCCTTGGCCTCTAGGGGTGCTTTTGTCCTTTCTGAATAGTCTCTGATCCAGTATGAAACCTCAAATTTGACCACTGATGATGGCAACACAGCAACTAAAATTCACCTGTTGACAGATGGGTCGCGGAGCTGGACCAAAAATGGAAACAAACCTCCTGGGTGTCACTTGATCAAAAGACTTCATCTGAAGCCTCAGAAAGATGGGTGCCCCTGGCTTCCAGGGGCGCTTTTTGACCTCAGTGTTAATCACTTTTGCATTTCCCTCATTCTACATTGAATCTCTGGTTTCAGGCGATCTACTCCTTTGTTGGACTGGCTGGCTGGCTCATTGCGAAGCTATCAGGAATTTGGAGAGTCATCTTGGTAGAGACAAGTCACAAAAAGTTGAATAAAGCTTCCAGAATGATGGGCACCCCTAGCTCAGAGTGGCGCTTTTTCATTCCAGACTTAGCCAATTTTACAGTATCTTTACCTCGTTGAAAATCTCCTCTGAGACGAAGTAACTTTTTGGACGAACTTTGCCATAGAAACATCATCAAAGCGTTTTGAGTTTAGCTGTTGACACCTGGTACTTGGCCATTTGCCAATGATGAGTTTAGAAAATCTAACTTCTCACTTGAAAAAGCGAAAACTACCCATAAGGCTTAAACTGGGTCTTAACTGATTTTGACTTCACCATTGTGATCGTGAAGCAAAATAAACCAATCAAAACAAATTTCAGTCAATTTTGACAAGTTTCAATTTTTAGGGTTTTGGCCTAAAAAATCGGGGTCCTGAAACCCTAATTTTCAATTTTTTCAAATTTTGCCAGTATCTCCTTGGCATGACATTGACTCAAATTCCATACTTGAATTGCCCAAAAACTACGTTTTAACATCATTTTAACAAGGTTTAAACCATTTTAAGCAAAATGCCTTAATGAAGCAAAATTTTTGGTTTGGGTACAACATTAGGCTCCGTCTGGCGACCATGTCGGATACTTACGACATAGGAGGATCTAGGAATCTCTGTGTTTTGTAGACCGGTGACTTTAACATTGGGCATTGGAGTTAGGATTTCCTAATCACCTAATACACTTGGACTTTTCCTAATCACCTAAAACAAGACTACCTATTTTAATCACCTAAAACACAACAAAACTTCACAAAACGGGGAAACACAAAACGACATAATGATAAAGCGTAAAAGTATTTATAAAAATTTACAACAATTTACTCCTCCCTCAGAGGGTTGAAGTTCTTGAGATATTGCCCGCTGTATGGCAGCGGGTGAAGCCTTCCATCTTGATGTGAGAGAATGTATGTGTTCTCTCCTCGTGATTCATGTATCTGGAAGGGTCCTAACCATAGGAAATCAAATTGACCATGCATTCCTTTAGGTTCATGTCTTTTGTCCCATAACAAAACTTGATCTCTGATCTCGAAGTCTCGCGGACGAGCTTTCTTATCAAAAATCTTCTTCACTCACTCTTGATGCTGAGTGATTATATCGACAATCTCCACTCTTTCTTCCTCTAGCTTCATTAGGTACAAAATCCTCCTTTCGATCGGATCTTTGAACTCACCATCGTCCACTGTAGATGCCAACTGCAAAGAGGACAACTCCAATGTAATGGGTAACATTGCTTCTGTACCATACAAAAGTATAAAAGGCGAAGTGTCGATGGCTCATTTGGGAGTGATTCTATCAGCCCAAGAGCATCATATATTTTCTTGTGCAAAGCTTTTTGATTTGCGTCAACCAGCTTGCGCACAATTGTGACTATGTTCTTATTTGATGATTCGGCCTGTCCATTACCTTGAGGGTAATAATCTGATGAATGTGACAGCGTGATGCCGTGATCAAAACAAAAATTAAGTATCTCCTCTGACGAGAAACTTGTTGCATTATCAGCCACAATTTTGCGAGGCACCCTGAAGCGCGAAATGATGTTTTCTTTTAAAAAGTCACAAACAACTTCTGAGGTAGTTCGCTTGGTAGGAACCACTCCAACCCATTTTGTGAAATAATCTGTTGCTGTAAGGACATAAATATGCCCTTTGTTGGAATGTGGGTTGATGGGACCTATGAAATCAATACCCCATTGCTGAAATGGAGCATCAATGATAACTGGCCTGAGTGGAGTAGCCGCCAATCTGACTTTACTAGCAAACTGCTGACAAGACTGACATCTATACACCCATTCATATGCGTCACGAAACATGGTTGGCCAATAGAACCGTGCTCGTAGGATCTTGAATGCAGTAACCCTTGATGAGAAGTGACCACCGCACACTTGATTGTGAAAAGCATCCAACAATGTCTGTTGTTGGTCTCTGCCGACGCATAAAAGGAAAGTTCCGTCAAGGCCACGCTTGTACAAAATGTTATTGATAAGCACAAAGTTCTGTGCTTTCAGCTTTAATGTTCTCTTCTGCTGTTTGTCCATGTGACGTGGACATTCTCCATAAGTAGAATAATACCACAAGGCTGTGTACCATTCCTCCGCAGAATCAACTAATAGGACCAAAGGAAGGTCCTCTTCAGGTTCAAGTTCAGTTCCACTATTGCTTTTCTTCTTTTCGTCTCCATCTTCTGCCAATAATCGACAAAGACCTTGCCCGCGAACGAGCTTGGTTGGCTTGATCTCCAGATCATACTCTTGAACTCTTGCGATCCAGTTTCCTCTTTTCGTGCCCATCTCTTGTTGAGTTAACACACCTTTTACTACTGGATCGGTGACAAACACCGTAGTATGTGAATTCAAGATATAAAATCTGAAATTCTTGACAGCTCTAATGACAGCATACGCGTTCTTCTCAATTTGAGAATAGCGCGATTCACAATCTTTAAAACTGGTACTCATGAATGTGATAGGAGATTCTCCTTCTTCACTGAGCTTCTGAGTCAATATTGCAGACAACGTGTGCTTCGACGCATAATAGTAAAGGATGAAATCCTTCTGAAAGTCAGGACAAACCAACGTTGGTGCGGTAGCAATAGCTTCCTTGATTTTGATTAAGGCCTGTTTGCCTTGTTCTGTCCATATGAAATTGGACGTCTTTTTCATCATGGTTGAGATTTCCTTTGTCAGCTCTGAAAAATCTGGTACAAACCTTCGAATAAAGTTGACTTTACCGAAAAAGGAATGCACTTGTTTTTTACTTGTAGGAAGAGACATGCTCTTGATTGAATCCACTCGATTCGGGTCAATTTTAGTTCCCTCCTTGGAAACAATGTGGCCAAGTAACTTGCCTTCTGTCACCGCGAAGATGGTCTTTTTAGGATTCAATGAAATCTTGTGGTACCTACATCTTTCGAAAACTTTCGCGAGGTGCGAAAAGTGATCGCTTTGTTTATTTGAGAAAACGGGTAAGTCATCTAGATAAACTACTATTATTTTATTTTTTAGATCCCCAAACGCCTAATCCATGGCTCTCTGAAAAGTAGCACCGGCGTTGATAAGGCCGAAAGGCATCCTCTCATAAGCAAAAGTTCCCCATGGCATGGTGAAAGCTGTTTTGATCTGCTCTTCCTCTGCCACTGCAATCTGATTGTAACCGGAAAAACCATCAAGAAGTGATAGCATCTTTGATCCGGTGACTGTCTACAATGTATGCTCCATGATCGGTAAGGGGTAATTGTCCTTCAAGGACGATAAATTCAAGTTCCTGAAATCCACGTAAATTCTGATTTTACCGTTCTTCTTGCGCACAGGAACAATGTTAGACACCCAGGTGGAGTGATGGATTGGATAAATTATCTTCGTGTCCACCATCTTCTGAATTTCCGCGTAGATAGTATCTTGAATCCGTGGATTCTAATGTCTCTGCTTTTGCCTGAAAGGCTTGACATCAGACTTTAGAGGAATTGTATGTGACAATTCTACGGGTGTGAAGACCTTCAAGTCTTTGTATGACCAGGCAAATACATCCTTGTATTGTTTGAACAAGGCGGTAAACTTCTCAACTTCTTTTGTAGTACAACACTTGCCTAGATTAACAAACCGAGGTTTGTCTTCCGTGCTGATGTTGACTTGGAAATGTTCAGTAGAAGTATTAACACCTGACATCTTCTGATTTGGATGAAACGGTCATGCTGGTCAAAAATATCCTGTAAAGATACGAAATCCTTGGGAATCTGATTTCCTTTCAATTGTATGATTCCGGATTCCATAGCTTTAGAGTCTTCAACAATTGACTCTTTGAAAGGAGTAGGACTTCCTTCAAAGAACAATTCTTTGTAGTTGTCTCCCATAACGAGAAACTCTTTGATGTCATCATCGTCATCAAAGACTTGCCAGTTGTTCGCATTATCTGGTACAACTGGCTTGTAGATCAGCTCAATAGCAAAGAATTCTGACGAAAGTCAGAATGTGGCATGAAAAGAGCGGCTGACACTGCGAAGGCATTAGCTCTGCTATCGAACCAGTTGATGGCATTCCACACCCTCTGTCTATAGGATTGAAGGCGATTCTTTCTAACTGCAAACTGCTCCCTGACTTGTTTGACAATGAGCTTTGCATCTCCTTCAACTCTAAGTAGTTTGATTCCCATATCCTTCGCGTTCTTGAGACCCAATAAAAGCGCCTTGTACTCTGCAGTATTATTGGTGCAATCGAATTGCAACCTATATGCGAATAGATATAAGCAACCTTCGGGAGAGATGATCACTACTCCCGCTCCTGATCCTGACGTTGAACAACTGCCATCAAACCGCATCCTCCACATTTTTGATTCTTCATGTGATGTAGTCGTGGAAATTGCAAAATTCTGACAATCTTCATTGACATCAGATATCATAGCATAAGTCCCCGGTCCTGTGTCTTGATATAACACTTGTGCATGCAGAAACTGGGACTTTACCACCATAAACTTTGATTTCACCTCAGGGTCCAACTTAAATGTACCCTTCTTCAATGGAATTGTCGCGAACGACCAATCCAACTGAATTTCTCCTCCAAGATCCTTGCAAAAGCTCCTGTTGAGCAACATCCCAATGACCTCTTGAGCCGAGATGAATAAGGAATACTATCCTCTCGAGGTGGAGTCGTTTCTACTGTATCAGCTGCTGGTGGATCCACTGGTATGAAGGTCTCATGTATCAGAGACTCAGGCTCCGAATTAATATCTATAGGAGACGACTGTGGTGAAAAAGGTGAACCTGGAGATGACAACCCGACCTCAGCTTGAATTACTGGTTCCAATGAAATAACTGGCTCTGGAAGTACTGTCTCTGCAACTAGAAATGCTAGCTCTTGAAGTACTGTCTCTATAACTGGAAGTGCTGGCTCTTTCTCAACCTGTTTCCTTTTGGTGATGCTTTTTCCTTTGGAATTAATCCCCATCTTAACCCCTTTAGGCGGCTTCATGGTAACCTTACTCCAACTGAGGGTAGTATTCGTGCACTCGCTGAACGCCCAAAACTCCATTGGTCTTTAATAATTTCCTATGTTGAGATCAATTTTGAAAACAATTCGATTTTCAAATTGAGAGTTGATATTTAAATCAATGATTTGATTTCCATTATGAGTTTAAATATTAATTATATATATATTATATATTATATATTTTTATATATTAAAGCAATAAATAATATATATATATATATATATATATATATATATTTAATTAATTACCTTACGTAATATATATATATATGTATGCATGTATGTATGTATGTATGTATATTATCTTACCATAATATATACTTATATATAATATTAATATATATAAATTTACATATATATATATATCTGCAAATATATTGTAAGCCAATCAGCATATCCGATATGCGTATATATATATATATATATATATTGTTTATGTAAATTTTTCAGGCAATAATAATATAATATTATTAATATCCACATATAATAGGTTGTGCATATATACATGTCTATATGCCACTCCCTATTCACTTACATTCATTCATGTTACCCTCATAATGATCATAATACAACAAGACAGATAATAGATAAACATCACTCATAAAGCGTAAAGAAGTAGACTAAATTCCTAATGCCAATATACGAGCTACAAATGACTTATCTAGAACCAACATAACTGACTCAGTTTATTTAATCTATAGTGATGTGTGTGTATGCCCAGATAGTTCACATTACTGGTTAACCGACCAAGCTCCTCTCCCGAGTGATATTTTCCCTCCGCTTGGAGGAATGGTACATATACTTGCATCCACTGATATACGCTCATGGAAGTCAAATGTTAATTTACCAGAATTGGCGCCAACTTCATAAAATGACGGGTGATATTTTAAGCAGGAAAAAGTCATTCGATAGTTCCTGAACACATAGCATCCTACTGGCTGAGTCGACACTATACCTACATTTGAATTTTTCCATTTTCTAGGTTACAGACATTTACCAGGCACGTGTTTCACTTGCCCGCAATTTGTGTTCAGCGTTAAATAAAATGAATGATAAAATTTTCGATCTCTAAAGTTTATGAGCCAAATATTTCATGAAATAGGAAATAATCTGATTTCCTATGTTCAAATGATTCAAAACAGATTAAATGTGAAATAACTTGATTCCATATAGTTAAATTGTAAATATTTTGATAAAATAGGAAATAAGTTGATTTCCTATGTTGAGATCAATTTTGAAAACAATTCGATTTTCAAATTGAGAGTTGATATTTAAATCAATGATTTGATTTCCATTATGAGTTTAATTATTAATTATATATATATTATATATTAAGGCAATAAATAATATATATATATATATATATATATATATATTTAATTACCTTCCGTAATATATATATATATATTTAATTACCTTACGTAATATATATATATATATTTAATTACCATGCGTAATATATATATATATATATGTATATTATCTTACCATAATATATACTTATATATAATATTAATATAAATAAATTTACATATATATATATATCTGCAAATATATTGTAAGCCAGTCAGCATATCCGATATGCGTATATATATATACATGTATATGTAAATTGTCAGGCAATAATAAAATAATATTATTAATCTCCACATATAATAGGTTGTGCATATATACATGTATATATGCCACTCCTTATTCACTTACATTCATTCACGTTAACCTCATAATGATCATAATACAACGAGACAGATAACATATAAACATCACTCATAAAGCGTAAAGAAGTAGACGAAACTCCTAATGCCAATATACGAGCTACAAATAACTTATCTAGAACCAACATAACTGACTCAGTTTACTCAATCTATAGTGATGTGTGTGTATGCTCAGATAGTTCACATTACCGGTTAACCGACCAAGCTCCTCTCCCGAGTGATATTTTCCCTCCGCTTGGAGGAATGGTACATATACCTGCATCCACTGACATACTTTCAGGGAAGTCAAATGTTCACAACATAAGCAGTATACATAACATCTCATAAGTTAGAATATTAACAACTCAATAACTTTGTATGCACTAATTCACCAGGAATGACATCAATAGAACTACATTAAATGAGACAATCATCAAATGTAAAAACACTCATATTGATAACAAGGAACAACATGTTTTATTCAATCACAAAATTCTCATTACAATCATTTCGTCCTATGCAGTACTAATACATAGTAGCTTACAATTCGGGGTCTAATAGTTGTGAGTTATTGAACTTCTATCTTGCATCTATTTTCATATTGTTCAACTGAAAAATTAAATCTTCCAAAATTGAAATATTATCTAATGTAGGAGATGACTTGGAAGCTGAGTCTAAATTATTAGTGATTATCTATTGATGCAGTTGAGATCGGGGAGTATTATCATACTGCCCATTCATGCAACCAACACAACATTAAATCCACAAATAGAGAATTTCAACAAGCATATCCACAATCACAATCACAATCATGTAATGTCCCCATTCTCAGAGTGATTTCCAATCAAGATAGCTGATTAGCCTATTAGCCATTTCCGTAGGCTAATCCAGTTGGTTAGGAATGATTTGCTGCAAATGGTCATATTTTCATGTTATTGGCCAATGGTGATAAAAGGAAAATAAAAATTTTACTATTTTGGCCAAGAGAATTATGTTTTTGTTGAGTTTGCTATTGGAGGTAAAAGGGAATTATTTTAATGAAGAATAAAATATAATATTTATTATATTTTATTATTTTTTCCCACTTGCAATGCCAAAACAGTTTCATTAAAATTAAAGGAGTTTAGGAGGTGAGTTATAAAGCAAATAAAATATCATTATTCTCCCTAGGTGGTCGGCTCACTTTATAAGGCAAATAAATATTATTATTTTCTTTAGTTGGTCGGCTCATTTAAAAGAAACAAAATCTGATTTTCTCCTTAGTCGGTCTTGGCTGGGGCGGTTAAGAGAATTATAAAGGAAGGCTTCGAATGTTTTTGAAGACATCATGAAGAATTGAATTGGCTTTTGCATTTGTCTCTTGGCTGAAGATTAAAGTTCAGTCGGATCAAGGTGATGATCCCTTGACTTATTGGGTATGGAGATGGCCCCATCCCTATCTTGAGAGGTGGACATGTTCAGTGTTCATCATTGGAGCTAAATTTAATGGCCCTTGGCGAAATTTTGATCACAGGAGAATTTGATTTGAGAAGGATCATTGGCAGATTTTGTGAAGCTATTTTCAGTCCAGGAGTGAATCGTTTTCATCATTGAGAAGGACGATTTTGGGGGATTGATTTCAGTCTTTGGAGAAAGATGATTTTGTTCTTGCGAGGTTCGATCTTAGTTTGCTTGAAGAGGAAAAATCGTGGCATCTAGGCAAGAGTTGGCCCTGCCTTGTAGGGGTTTGATTTGGAGTTAAAAGGGCAGATAAATTAATTGTGGTTCCACACTTGTTCGCTGGTCTTCACCAATACCAGCCGCTTCCATCTTGCATAGGGAGGATGACTTCTACAGGAGTTTCAAATTACTTTCAGTTCGCTGCCATCACAGTCTGGGTGATTTCCAGGTTCATACACTGGTTGTAATCTTGCATAAATTCAATATATTTGCATTGTAATGGGCTAGGTTTGATCGCTGTCCTTAAAAAGTGATATCATTGTATATGTTGACATTGAATTTAAAGAGGGTTGCATTATTAGTTGCTGTTATAACATTTGCGTTTGTGTTGGAAGGAATCACTCATACTTCATTGTAGTCACACCTATCTAGAGGGCGAACATTAGCATATGATTTCAGTCATTTGTAATCCAACACAATCATATGATATTAATATCATGAAGTTAAGGTTTGACTGCAAACTGTTTGTAGAAATGTCTCATTTCTGTAGGTGAACATCTGCATGAGTATTTGTCATTTATATGTATTGGAAAATACAAAGCATCTTGCATATCATTTCTATTTCCTTGGTAGTTGCCTAGCATTGTTAGATAAGCATTCAAACATCATTTACATCATTCCAAACAAAGAACAAAGCAAACAGAAAACAATTACCAGCAGTTGTCAGCTTACAAGATAAGTGTTTGTCAAAATTCCTAAGGCAGCAAAACAGAGATTTTATATCAGATTAGGCAAGGGTTCTTACAAATCACAATCACAATAAGCTTCAAATCAATTTATTTATGTGCAACAGAAGTACAATGATTACAAATTCGAACAATAAAGTCTCCACCCGAGACAATTATCCTACTTCAAAATCTCCTTCCTGAACATGGGCATTACAAGCCCCTCAACAACAAAACCCCATCGGTCTGGTGAGAACCAAAATCCTTTGTCGTTCCCTTCTCTAAAATTTTGAATGTCCCAATTCATCGCCTTTTCTCTCTCCATTTGTTACTTTTTCCCAACAGTTGAACCGTTGTAGGTTTGAACAGTCATACAACTGAATCACATAAGTATTCAACTGTTGTGGACAAAAAATTTCAATGAATTTTCGGGCTTTATCAAACCCTTTAGCTATTTTTGGTGCTTCAAGAGCTCCGTCTAATCTTAAGTCGATGTCACATTCCTTTATGAACTGTTTGCAGGTTGTTATTGGGCCTTAATTATGAAAACAAAACTCATCGGAGGAATGTGACGTTCTAGGAACTGTCTTAAGTTTCAATTTCCCTTATATGCAGGTTTTGCTGGAGGATTAGAGACCTTTAGGGATCGATTCCACTCTATTGGGGGTTCCTACCCCGATAGGAATTTCTTCACACTTATGAAAATTTCCTTTGTTTCATCTTGTTGGGGTTTTGCCTTCGTGGGAAACTATGTTGCTTTGCCTTCATCGGGGTGTCAAGCTTCGCTTGGAGCTGACACCCGACTTTGCTTATTCCTTTGTTGGGGTTCAGGTTTTGTTGAGACTCCGATCTTCCTTGATCATTGGGGTTTGGGCTTCCCCGAAATCTTGAACACCATTCCTTTCACTCGTCAAAATTTTGTGCTTCATTAGGAACTTGAGCATCTTTTCTTTTTGTTGTTGGGTTACAAGTTTCACCAATAGTTGAACATGTATCTCCATGCTTGTTGGGGTTTCCTCCCTTCGGGGTTTTAGCAGTTTATCGAACCATTGATCCTTTGCATTGTCGAGGTTGGTGAAGGTTCTTGACACACATTGAAATGTTGACGTTTGAGAACCCGTCGGGGGTTAGATAAGGAACATGGACTTGTTGGGGCTGGAAAAGGTTTCGAGAACTCCCCTAAGCACCGATTTGTTCCCGAGGAGGTCCAAACTTCCGGTTTGGTATAGCTTGATCAATTTTCGCCCTTTTTCAACTAGATTGAAACCACAGATACCCATTAAGGCCTTTAACTATAGGATACTCACTTGACCAAAATTTCAACCTAGAATTTCTCGTGGAAATGTTTTTGGGTGATGCAGAATTGCTTGTGGGCACAGACGCTCTTGCATCATCTACATTTTATTAGAATTAACTAAATAAAAAACTTTCACTTTAATCACTAAAGTGAATTATAAAATAGAAATAACTCAAACTACTTGCACGTTCACATTGAACTTTTGTAGAAGTTCCGAATTGATCTAAAAAACTCAACAAGTTGTTGTTGGAAGCTTATAAACATCAAACTCATTGTATGTCAATGCCAATCTTATTTTGTAGAGACTGTCATCCAAAAGTGGAAATAAAATTATTTTGTTTATGTGTACTGAAGAATGTTGGTTGAAGCCATTATTTAGTGTTAATTAAATTTGTGTTAGTATTTTCCTCAAGTAAATAAAAAATAGATTGCTTTGAGTCAAACTTTGTATTGGCAAAATTTGTCTATTTAAATTGTAACTATGAATATAGTTTTAACTGTTTCGTTCATGACATTGTGTAATGCACATTTCTTTAACCATTTCTTGTTGACATAGAAATATCAATCTTTGATTTAGCTAGTATTTGACGTTCATTGGTGTTATTCAATCTAAACTTTGTTTGCAACTAGATATCAGTCTCTGATTTAACTGGTAGGAAGTTGTGTTTGTTCATGCTTTGGGTGATTAGTCCTGTTTAAATCCGAAAATCTTTCTGTAGCTATAATGTCCCTAGTAGGACAACCTTAGGAAATAGACTGTTTTCCCTGATGTGTGCAAGCTAAAATGATGAAAAATTCCAAAGTAGATGCCAAACCCCAATGAATAAAATGCTAATCAGAAATATAATTAGCAGCAACAATTTAGGAAACCCTTGTAAACACCTCTTAATTAACCATAAAAATCAGATCTGGTAAATGAATGCTGTTATTGCAGCCAAAAAATCAGCATCTAAAACACTTAACAGCAGCAAATTACAATTCAGCAATAGCGGTGCTAGAATATACTGATTTATTCCAACAAAAACCAGCAACAACAATAAATCTTCACAAAACACCTATGACAGATTTACAACTTGGCCCTAACATTCATTTATTGTTTTCAATAAAAATCACAATTATCTACTCATAGCTTGTATGGGTTTGGATGGAGAAACATGCTGAGTGCAATTTTATGTTGCAGCCGCCCAATGCTAGAAATGTATGGGACTTAACGGACAGCGATCAACCAATCAAGGAAATGGTATGGCACTGCTAGGTGTTATATTGTGTTGATATTAATGGTACGCCAGCTGTTGACAAGTCAATTAATGCTTAAATTCTCCAATGATCAACAATAAATGTTTACAGCAATACCTCAAACCCTTGAAATCTAATAGATTTGTTTGCAAACACTCCATGACTATCAAATCTTTGATCAATCTTTGACAAATTAGCACAAATGTGATCCTTGAGTGGAATCGGCTCTCATGGATAAGAGGGTTTTTGTTTGCAAAATCCAAATATAGAAATCAAGAGGGTTTTCATCCTTGAATGCTTCAATCTCCAAAATGGAAGGAATAATGAAATGAAAAAAATGGATGATTTGCATTGCCTTTTTGGGCCCTCCATTTGAATTTACTTTTCTCTCAAAGTGTTTAAGAACAATTTATAAATAAAATATTGCATTAAGTGTTTAGAACACTTTTAAAATATTCAAGTTGCCCTTTTGAAAATAAAGTGATTGGGCTCAACTTAAAACATTATTAATATTTTTTGAAAAGGGAACATGACAGTGTCTTCACTATTGACAGTCTAGTGCTACATCCGATGAGAAACATATTCGAAGTAGATATTTATTGTTATTGCAAAACCTCAAGGGATGATTTGTATAATGTACATATTTGTGAATTTTGTTAGTTTTAGGTTTAGTTATGTCTTAGGGAGCTTCTGTCCATAATTTGAAGAATGGTTCTACTATACACATTGTGCCGTTTGTGGTCACAAAAGTGATGAATTAAAATGCTATCAAGTTGCAAATTCATCAAGCCTCATGAAGATCTCATTTTCACTTGCAACTACACTCACAAGAAGGTCCTAATCAAGTTTGGACAGCTGGAATGCTTGCATTGATATCTTGACAACGGTGGTATCGTTGAACTTGCAAAATGGAAGGGCAGCCTCTGCTTCAACAAATATTAGAAAGTGGTGGAGCACCACCAACTGTTCTTTTAAATAAATCATGAGCTAGTTGCTGGTCTTTCAGTTCTTTTTTCGTTCATAAAGCTTATACATAGATAATCAGATTTTATGTTCCTCTAGTCTTAGTATGATATAATTTTAACTTTCCTATGTAATCCATTTCTGAATCATTTCTTTTTTTATCTTCCTTTTGTGTTTGATTCTCTTACAAGTTCAAGGCCTCTTGAAGGAATTTTGTAACTATTATCTTTGCTATGTTTCATAGAAACAATTTAAAAATCTATTGCTTTATATTTATTTAAATATAAATCTCACATAACTGCAAGATATTTCTTGTTTGACATGTAAGCGTGCAACTTCTCATAATGCAGGTTGCTGACTTTGGATTGACAAAGCTTACAGGGTCTGCACTAGGAAGCATTTCTTTTACATTTCCAACAAAATTGGTTGGGACATTTGGTTATATGTCCCCAGAGTATGTCATTTTTCCTTTATTTTAGTGAATTAAATATTCTCTTTTTGAGATATTGTACTTGAGTTTTCACAAGCAGTTATGTGAATACTTTATTATGCACAATGCTTGTAACTAACTGAACGCACATTTTTTTTATTTCTATTTTATAAAAATAACTTTTTCTGCTATTTTGTCAAGTAGATGAAGCCTACAATATAACTTTAGTTGCAATGCTGAGTACTTAAAATCATGTTTTAAAAATTATACCATGGTCTGATAAGTTCTTTTTGACCATGTTAAGTTGAATAAGTAGTAATATGGAATGCTTACATAATTTTTGAGTGCTCAAATAACATATCTGCCTAAAACAAGCTGAGAGTTATGATGGTTTGTTGGTAACATTTATGCAAATTTTGGTAGCTTATTAACTAAAACAAGTGAACGCTTTCACCCTCGTCCAATTCCTCTAGAAATGGAAACAAGTTCCATTAATTTAAAATTCATTGATATTTACTATTTATTTATGCAAACTTTTTGATTCAAATGTGCATAAAACTAGAATAAGAGTTCACCAACCATGAATCTTTATATATATTGCATTGAAATATAAGCTTTAGTTTGTCTTTAGCTATATTGGAAACACATATTTCAACAAAAAGTTACATCTATATCCTAAGGTTGCATTAGCATTTTCACAATATACCATTCAATAATTAGAGCTTAGTTGGCATCTCTTATGAATTTATGGTGATTGTCTTTGAAAATTATCATCATAATTCATAAATTGCTTATTACAACATTTTACTTCTTCCTCTTTCTTAATCTCGTGAAAAGTTGGGGAGAGGTTCTAATCCTTTCACTCCACTGTGGCTCCTTGCTTGGCATAGAAGGCTGTGTTTGTGGCTCTGGCTCGACCTCCATCCTACTGCTAGATGGTAATGAATTCTTCTTTGACTCATTAATGTCATTTGGATGCAGGAGCATCTGAGTGCACAATTGATCAATGCCAACCAAAAATATTTCCTTCCATTTTGTTGCTGTTGTTTTCCTTTTTCTTATTTTTCTTGTAGGAGTTGATGAGAAAATTTTGAAGAATTCTTCGGATTCATGGCCAACTAAAGGTTTCACCTTGAAGAAGAGCCAAAGGGTATCCACATTTTAAATTTGGTAAAATTTTGATAAAAATTGATCAAGTTATGGCTTTGCTGGTTTTTATCTTGCTATAGGTCGAACATTTGTGGAAAGAGCCATTTGGACTTATGGTAAATTGCAAGTGAACTGCACCTTATGTTTGAAACCTGTTTCGATGAGTTTTTCTGCCTTGTGGGAATTTGACATCCAAGTAGTTTGTTGGAATTGTGACGTCATCTGACCTTGCGGAGATTCTTTGTGCATTGATATGTTTGCGAAAAGTTTAGCATCATCTGCCTTTTGTAGGAATTTTAAGGGCATCTGAATGTTTGCGGGAATGTTGGCACCATCCGTCTTTTGCGAAAGTTCATGTGCATCAAAATGTTTGCGAGTAATTTCTAGTGAATTGAACCTACCAATGTAATGAACTAGTTCCAATGAATAGTTTGGTCTATGACATCATCATGATGCTCGATGATGTCATCCTGTATGGATCGCGAAAAATTTCCATCCAACTGAACTTGAAGCCGATTGTGGATTTTCCACTTGCATTTGCACTTGTGGACTTTTAGCTTGCTATTGCACTTGCATCTACATTTGTGGGAATATTTGTTAGTTGAACTTTGTGGAAAACTAGGTGTCATTTAGACCTTGTGAACTTATGGGTTGCACGTGGACATGCAGGATTTTGATGTGCTATTGAACTTTTGCGTTCTTGCAACAACTTACTTGCTGAAACCTTAAAAATCTCAATCAGTTGAACTTCCTATGATGTTGGTTGAATTTCCACACAGGAATATAAAGGATAGAAGAACGATGGTTAGGGGGTTTTGAAGTTTGGGAAGAAGAACCGTAGAAGGCGATTGGTTCTTACTGAACACAAAGAGAGTCGCTATGAGGGCTCTAATGCCCATATTTTTGTGAAGGCATGTGTTGCCTGTTATTATTGTAATCGTCGTACTCCTATTGCAGATGAATAAAATCTTGTCGAAATCATTGATTTTGTGATTAAACTTTATTGTTGATGGAATTGATATGGTTCTAGCTTCGTGGTTGTATAGCTTGGTAAGGTCCCCCCCAACCACAACTACGCCACATTTAAAATTGAAATGATAAATATTATAAAATATTAATTGTTCAAACTTCAAGTTCAATATTAAAATAATAATATCAAGCTCAACAATCAAATTTTCAATGTGATATGGATTTTCTAAATCATCAACATTATCATCATCATCATCATTGACATTGAATGATATGGGAACATTTGAAGAACTATGTAATAATCTATGTGATGTCCCTGAGTGGGCCCCTAGCGGAAGGTGACGTAGGTTTGTCCGTGCGGTTTGTCCCAGCCACGTGTCCGGGGTCCTTGTCGAGGAGGCCTGCCTTGGGGTTGCCCCCTTAACGCGGGGAGGTGCCGTTCATTGACAGTCCGGGCTTTTGGTGCAACGGTTACTAACTTGGTATTAGAGCCGGGAGGTCTCGAGGTCGAGATCCGCGGAGCGTGGTGGGCTGTGATGTCCCTGAGTGGGCCCCTAGCAGAAGGTGACATAGGTTTGTTCGCACGGTTTGTCCCAGCCACGTGTCCGGGGTCCTTGTCGAGGAGGCCTGCCCTGGGGTTGCCCCCTTAACGCGGGGAGGTGCCGTTCATTGTGATCCGACTTTTTGATTTACCCAGCGGTTACTAACTTGGTATGAGAGCTACGTGCAAAGTTGGTAACAATGCCTCATCTTCCAATTCGATACCAAGTTAGTAACCGTTGCACCAAAAGCCTGAACTGTCAATGAACGGCACCTCCCCGTGTTAAGGGGGCAACCCCAGGGCAGGCCTCCTCGACAAGGACCCCGGACACGTGGCTGGGACAAACCGCGCGAACAAACCTATGTCACCTTCCGCTAGGGGCCCACTTAGGGACATCACAATCTACCCTGATTTGTATAAACTTTTTTTGGTGTTCACCATCTAACTAGTTCAGGCATTTCGTCAAATAGTTCTCTTTGTATGTTGTTCTGAGTTTGTTTTCTAATTGGCTTAGTGCTAATAATTTATTTATCACACAAACTACTCACAATTTTCAACGATTCAAACATAATATATATTTTTGACCAGTACAAGTTGATAAATTGAGGAGATAGCAACATATTAACATTGAACTCTAATATTTACTTTCCTAGATGTAGTGGTCTACTATATGAACAGTTATTAAAACAAATAGTTTCTTCTCCTCTGTATTGAACTCATCCCTTAGTCTGATTACAATTGTGGCACTTAATTGAAGCAATACAAACTAACATAGGTTCCTCATCATAACAAATTAATTTCCAAGCCATATTGAACTTTGCAAATTGACATTAAAAATATATATTGTAGTGGCATACACAGTTATATAAACAAGCTTTGCTGACTTGGGAATTACTTTCGAGAACTTTCAAGCCTCACGCACAACAGCCTTGACTCCACTATCTAAATCTGTCGTGATGGATATATTACTTGACTCTTCCAAGTTTGAAGCGATTGCCTATCCTTTGAGCCATGCCACTACACCTTAGTGCCTTATTTTGGAAATGTTCTCATGCCTAAGAAGAAGCAAGAACACTATATACTATACTATTGAATCACTATTAATTTCTATTGACTCTATTCTCATAAATTAAACGGCTTCTTGTAACTCATCCGACACCTCTATCAAAAATCGCTGCTTCCTATTCATTTACTCTGATCCCTTTAATTTTTAACGGCAACTGCCATAATATTAGATGGTTTCTTAATAAAAAAAATCTTTAATTCCCAAGTGCTCAATATATTTCCCAATGCGTCCCCTTCACCAGTTTAATTGCAGAAGCGATTAGAATATTACTATGGAAATCTATAGACCTTCGACCTCCTTCATCAATCATTGATTTTCGATAAGCTCACCATTTTTCCAAGCGACAATATTAAGGAATTTCCAAATATTTTGGAATGCTTATGACTTCCTTTGACTTGGTTATCCCGCTATCCCTCTTCCCAAAGCGACTTGGGTGTATAATATACCTAAGTTGGGACCCCCGACCACAGGGGGCCGGTTGAATCCGGTTACGTCGGGGTCCGGTTACTAAAGATACGCCCAGTGGGAAAAATGCTTGTGAGTTCGAACCCGAGGGTTGAGGCGGTTGTCAGAGTCCGACCGGGTTAATTTTTGAACCAGTTTGATTCAGGTAAATTCAGCGCCCAGGCGGACTTCAAAGCACGAATTTGACTTTTTTTATAATTTTTTAAGTCTTTGTTGACTTTTAAATATTTTTTTATTCTTTCCAACCCTAATATGTGCCTCTAAAACATGAAATAGGTAAAGTGATAGTCATTTACCAATTTGTGAATGAAAAAAAAAGGATTTTTTGCCTCCATTGCTGAACTTTCTCTTTTGCTTGCACAAGCTTGAATAGACTTGAAGGTTGATTGTAGATTGTTCGAAGTTGGTTGTGCTGCTATTCCTAAGCACTTGCAAGTGCCTATTTGTTTCCAAGAAGATCATTGAGCAAGATTTCTTCAAAAGAGGTAGGTTTTTTGAAGTTTTTTGATTATTTTTTTTACATTTTTTTTAAACAAATGGACTTCAACTCTTTTGTTTTGTTTTTTAGTTTTAGTTTTGTTTTACTTTTCATTCCTCTAAATGTCTATAACACATGTTCAATTTTTTCATTTTTTGAAATTAATTAAACCTGTTAGTTTCAAATTCAATCAATCAATACCAAAATTTCAATATGTTGTGCCTTAGGTATTCCATATTACAATGGCAACCGGTACCTCCTCAGGCTCAAGCCAATCTCGTTTCAAAACAAACCCAAACTCTCCCCTTTGGAAATATGTAGAAATGGTTCAACAACTTCCAGGTGGTGGAGGATATGTTTGGATTTGTAGTCATTGCCATGTTCAATATTCAAGCTCATACAGTCAAGTGAAAGGGCACTTGTGTGGGATCTCTGAAACAGGCATAAAAAATTGTCCAGGCGAAGATGAGAAAGGCATTCCAGATAATATAGTGTTGAAATATATTGCTGAGCAAGAAAAGGCAGACCAAAGAGCAGCCAGTGGTAAAACAAGCCATCCTTTGAAGAAAGGATCTCGTTTCATGAAACCCCCTACACCGCCTTCTTATTTTCCACCTATAGGAAGCCATCCATTTATGGACATCCCTCAAGAGCAAACCAAGCCCTCTTCAAATAAAAGATCTAAGGGACCGTTGGAAGCTTCATTTCAGAATGAGGCAAGAGAGATTGCTGATCAAGACATAGCAAGATGTGTCTATGCCAATGGATTGGCATTCAATGTTGTTCGTTCACCATATTGGCAAAAAACGGTGAAATCTATTAATGAGGCTCCAAAGGGGTATAAGGGCCCAGGTTTTGAGAAGGTTCGTTGCACCTTATTGGAGAAAGAGGTGAAACATGTAGCAGACTCTTTGAAGCCCATAAGGGATTCGTGGATCGAAACAGGGGTGACCATCGTTTCTAATGGATGGAAAGATGCAAAAAATGGCCCATTGATCAATGTTATTGCTGTGTCCCCTAAAGGGGCAATGTTTTTGAGAGCAATGGATTGTGAAGGACAGGTGAAGGATGGTCCATTTATTGCTAACATCATTTGCCAAGCTATTGAAGAAGTGGGCCATAAAAATGTTGTGCAAGTTGTAACTGATAATGCCAAAAATTGTAGGGCTGTTGGGTTATTGGTTGAGGAGAAGTATCCACACATTTTTTGGACACCTTGTGCTGTCCACTCCCTTAATCTAATGCTACAAAAAGTTGGATCCAAAATTGAATGGATCAAACAGGTGTATGCTGAGGGCGAAGACATTCAAATGTTTGTCACCAACCACCATATGACACAAGGAATATTTAGACAATTCTCGAAATTGGAGTTGTTGAAGGTAAGTTAATTCTCAATATTTTTTTAAATTTTTAATTTTTTGTTAATTTTAAATTTTGATTTTGTAAATTTAAATTATATTTTAGTTTTAATTTTGATTTTCAAACAGGTTGCCGAGACTCGTTTTGCCTCCAACACAATTGTGTTGAGACGCCTTATAAAGGTTCGTGAGGCACTCTCTGCAATGGTAATCAACCCTAATTGGGCCATATGGAGGCAATCTACCAGTGAAAGGGCAAATAGGATCAAGCAAAGGATCCTAGATGATAGTTGGTGGGACCTTGTTGAGTATCTCGTTAGTTTCACTGAGCCCATATTGAGCATGATCCGTTACACTGACATGGATAGACCTTGTTTGGGTGAAGTATATGATGGTATCGACTCAATGATTGAGAAGATGAAATCATCATCAATGCAAAAGAGGAAGATCCCGAAGAAAAGTTCTTCAAAGAGCTACAAGAAATCATTGTTGATAGATGGAACAAAATGACCACTCCGTTGCATCTTCTTGCTTTTGCATTGAGTCCCAAATATTATAGTCCAGAGATACTTTCTGCTTCAGCAAGAGTTGCTCCATATAGGGATGTTGAAGTGAGTCAAGGGTACAAGGCAGCAATTCGTAGACTCTTCACTGATCATGACCAACGTGATCGAGTGAGGGCTGAGTTCATGGCTTTTGCATGCTCTGATACTGTTGATCATAATCTTGATGTTGTTCGAGACAAGGTTAGGGTGGATGCTCATAGTTGGTGGTACTTCCATGGGCAAGAATACAGGCACCTCCAACCTATTGCAATAAAAATTTTATCCCAAGTAAGTTTTATATTTTGTAATTTTAATTTAATTTAAAATTTATATTTATATTAAATTATTAATTAATATTTTTGTTTAGTTAAATCAACTTAAATTTTGTAACTCCTAACTATTTAATTTGGTCTTAATAGGTTGCTAGTTCATCTTCTTCTGAGAGGAATTGGAGCACATACTCCTTCATCCACTCAATAAAACGCAACAGGCTACATTCGAAAAAGGCAGAGGACTTGGTGTATGTGCATTCAAACTTGCGCCTCCTTACACACAAGCAAGTTTCCTACAAAGAAGGAGACACAAGGAGGTGGGATATTGAGCCAGAGCAGCTTGACTTGGATGCTTCCACAAGTCACTTAACTGCACTTGATATTGATGATGACTATGAGCCTGAAGCAACCGCTGAGCATGAGAGTGGTAGTGTTAGTGCTAGTGGCAGTGCTTGTGCGAGTGCAACTAATGCTATTTGTGGTTCTACACATAATGTAGCATCTAATGATGATGATGATGCTGCTTTTTTGATGACCCATATGACTCAGATTGATCAATGATCAATAATTATTAATTATTAATGGCTGATTGTAAACACTTTACATTTTTATGTTTGAACTTTGATGATTTGAGTATAAAATGGTGGTGTATTTTTCATTTTGCTATGTTATTTAACTATTAATATGGTGGTGATAATTACGAACTTAATTCTTGCTGCAAATCGTATATATTTGATTTTTTATATATTTTTTGTATTACCAGACCCAAAGCAGACCAAATCAGACAAATCAAAAAAAAATCAGAACCTCTTGAGCAAGGTTCTTGAACCCGAACAGAACAAAACCGAATGGTAACTTAAGATATATACCATAGAAGTGAATATTAATTACGGCCCTAGAATGGCGTTACAATTCTTTATTCTCCGTTCTCCTTGGGGTGGTTGTATGGAAATTGTTTTAATATGAATTCAGTGGAATATTGTTGAGTCGTCTTTTATAAGCTGCTCCTGATATTTCTAGGCACTGACTCCTTATTTCTCCACATTCACATATAAATTATCTTTGAAGAGTTTGACTCCTCTAAAGAAATTGGTAATTGGGAAATACTAAGTAGGTGGCATTGTGAGATTCTGACATCAATTAATGTAAACTATTCCCAATTCTCTTCTATTCTCATCTCAAAGAAGATGAGCGGATAGTTGAATTCTTAGTAGTGATCAATAAATGCATTAAAGCGACAAGGAGGGACTCGGTCCATTTCCCATGACAAACGACTTGGCTTCAATTAGTGCTAAGAAGAAGAATAGAGTTGGCAAATATTTTATTGAGGAGAAAGATCACTCGAAACTCCAAGTTTTAAGACCCCGCTACCATGTATTGCTTGGTAATTATCGATGCTTCAAACAATGAATTTGATTATCAAACGCTTCCCTTCACTATTCCATTAAATGGCAATTGAAAAATGTCTTAAGGCTTTTGAAACTTCTTCTAGAATGTACGACAATTCTTAAATAGTCGCAACTTTAATATCATAATATGGAGTATCTAACGCCTGAGTTGTAATATCTTTAGTCACTAATGAGAGTAGCATCAACTAGAAAATAACATCTATGCCTGAGAAAATGCATTAAATCGCCCTTCCTTAAATCTGGTAACCCATTACTAGGTGCGGCTGAAGAAGAATATGACACAGAAAGCACCCCATTACCGGTGTGGTTGTATATCCTTTGACTTCCTTAAATTATAATTTTCTTTCATTCCTCCAAATTAATAATTTTCCCCTAGTCATAACTCACGTGATTTTCTAAGAAATGGACATAGAGCATTAAATTCTATCCTAGTGATGTTCTCTTGCCTGTCTCATATAATTACGACTCCTTTAAGATTTGCAACCAACATTCCTACATTAATATGACCAATAAGGTGGAACTGGAAACAATTCAGAACATCACAAAATCTCAGTAATTTCCAAAGAACTTCAAGAAAACTAACATCAAACCAGAAATAGAGAAAATTTGTCTTTTACAAGCCTTAACAAATTACATCAAGGAATCAGTTGATTAAATACAAGCGAGAAAATTGAATGTCTTCTCCAGCTATCAGCCAGGGCAGGTCTTTCATTGCTGAAGCCAATCTTCTTTCAGAGGTCACCCCACCTCAGAAAGGCTGTGAACCACATCCACCAACAAGAACTTGTTCCAAAATCCAAAATCCTGCCTGCTAACAATGAGCTCTTCCATTCTTTTATTCACCTCCTCCTTGTAACTCCTAGTGACTGTTCGAATTCTCCTCTTTTGCCTTTCACTTCTAATTGTCTTTTTGAGAATTCACTTTTAAAAGCAACTTAATTAATTTATTTAGCTTTTTTTCAAACTTAGTTACTTTTTGCATTATTAATTTAAGTTGTCCCTTTTTAATTCAACTGATTTCGACAACTTAAATTAATAATTTAACTTTATGCTAACTCTTAAAAATGGGGACATTACAAACTAAAAGTGTGCTTGCTTTCAAACTTGTCAAGTTCAACATGCTGGATAGTGGAAGCATCCAAGTTAATTTTCTTTGGCTCCACATATCTCACAATTTTGGGAGGATTTGGGGGCAATGCCCTTAACGGGCTTGAGGGGTAGTGCAACCAAACTCAAATGAAGATCTTCAAAACCACATAGACCTTCATGGCACACACTATTTTCATTCTTTTTTAAAGGCAAAGTCAAAAGTGAAAAAAAAAGAAAAGTCTAAACTGGATTTGGTTGGTTTGTAAGGAGATTTGATAATACTACTTTTATAAGAAAAAAGTGTGGATTTTGAGCATTTTTTGCATGTCCTAGGCTTGTCCCGCATCCTTGGTGTGTCTTGTGAGTTAATGGCATGAACTCACGAAGGATTTTGAAAAAACTTGCCAAAAAATTGGCAAATAATTCCCAAAAAATTGATGAGTTACTCTCTAGGCCAAAAATTTGGCAAGCACTCATTGCCATCTATGGTTGGGGTGTATGTCCTCATGTTGAAGTGGACATAATGCTGCTTGGTGGATGTGGCCAAGTTGTCCTCTTTAAATGAATTGGATATTTTCCAAAAGAATAATGAGTGAGGTGGCTTCTAAGTTAATTGTGGAATTTTTTAAATTATAAGAGCGTGAATTGCTATTTGCTAAGTAATGGGCTTGTTTACCATAGTATAAAGTGCTTATCTTTAAAAATTTAAAGACAGGAGTAGAAGATAACATCTCTTAGGAATGGATATGGCCTTGTAGTAATCCATTTACAAGGCATTGACATGATATGCCAAAAGTGTGAATTGAATTCAACTACCTAAGTTTAAAACAAGGTAAGCTCGACAAAAACTTGGGTAACTAAAAAATGAGTATTCATAAAAATAGAGAAATTTTTGAATTTGTTATTTCATGTTAGATATAGTGCATAGAGATTATAAACATAATATATTAAAAAATTCCTAATATAAAAAGCTATGAAACAATTATTTTACTTTTACCTAAGAGGCTTTGTTTACAAATATATGGTTGGTATTGAAATAGTAGGCAAGTGCTATCGTCATTGAACACAACATAATATTCTAAGGGCGACCCAATGTTTTGTTTCAAAACCTCATTAGGATATGATTAAAGGAAAAACCCTCGTGTGTTTGAAGTTTTAACTAAAAAGTCAATCTATTCAAAGTTAAACTTGAAACGATGGATAAGTATATTAATGTCCATGAGTGACCAAAAGTAGGTTAATGAGACTTGAGAATGGAATAGTTTGTTGTAGAAAGTTATAGGAAGAGAACATTCTAGGAAAGCAAAATAAATGAATGAAAGCACTAAAAACAAAATGAAGTAGTGCAACACCAACACAAATTGTTAAAAAACCAATACAAATAGCCATTTTGGGTGATCAAATTCCACAAAAAGTAAGGGTTGAAGAAGATTGGAAGGATAGAATAAAATTCTCTAGCATTAACTGTAAAAGTTGATAATCCAATCTCACAGATCCTAATGAACACTTGCAAGCAAATAACCTGTCACCAAGGGAGATTAAGAGACACAAGAATGGTGCTTTGCAAACATGAAGCAAAAAATGCATTAACCAGAATTAAATAATTACAAAGAGATCAATCCTTAAGAAAGGAGAGCAAAACCCTAAAGTGAGAACCTTAGGATGAATATTAAATTAGCATGTGACAAGTGTCAAGATCATAATGAATGAGACAACATGACTAATTTAATAATGCAAAATAAAGATTCCTAAGTTTAGCTTAAGTGAAATAAAGTAAAGGTGACTTAATTAATTAATCAATATGATTAAATTAATCAAGTAAACAACCTATTACTCTTAACATTAACCCTGAATCATAAATTTCAAATCTTCTTGTGCTTTTATTTTCTCCCCCTAAATGTAAAAATGAGCCAAAAAAGGAAGTACACAATTTTTTATGATGAAATAAATATAAATATTATTGCACAAATAATGTACCAACCATTCACAAAAAAGTTGATAAAATGGAATAATGTTGCAAAGCCATGCAAATAGGGCCAAGCCAAGAAAAATAAATTAGAACCAACTTTTTGAAAAACCGTAGAAAATGATAGGACAAATGGGGTGGGTGGCGACTCAAGTTTAATTATGAGACTTTTGAGTGTAAACCTACTATAGGATATTGATTTCTGGCTGAAAAAGCAACCAAGGGCTTTGGGGTGATATTTACTCTGATTAGTCTAATATTTGTTGGAAGAATGAATGAATGGAGTTTAAAAGAATTGTATGGCACATAGAATGAGTGTAGGATTGATTTTACCATTAGTAAAGTGCGACATAGCTTAAGTTGAATGCATTTTTTCCATATCACCATTTGAGTGCCTTTCCCTTGCAGGATTATTGCTCTAATCATGTGTTTTTTGTATGTTCACTCTTGTTTTTCTACATGTCCATATATTACTCCAACATACTATTGAAGGGTCTTAGCAAACCATTCTTCAATGTTGTCCTTGCTTTCTAGTCTTTGTCACTATATCACTTTCAGTTTTCCTCTAGAGTGATCAACCTTCAAATGTTTGATTCATCCTAGTTTGTCATCCTTATCCATGATCAATTTGTAGACATTGTTATTAGACACACTAGGCCATCACTTGATAACTTGAATTATTGACAAGAAAGATAATTGTTGAAAATATTGTCATTGATGTCAAAGGCACTTAGTCCAGATTATTGGAAGTTGTCATTGATGTCAAAGATGCATACACAGGTTGTCATTGAGTCAAAGAAGATAGTCGTGAACAAGAAGGGAGTAAGAACAAGATTGTTGGGCCAAGGTGCATGGACAAGCTTGTTGTCATTAATGTCAAAGACAAGTGGAGTAAATGGAATGTATAAAAAAAACATTCAATAAAAGCCTTTAAACGATATTAATATAGAATGGACTTTTATAAAGAGATCATATGCAGTCCTTTGAAGAGCTGAACAGATCTGAGCAGTCCTTTGAAAAGCATGAATAGACATAAAAGAAAAATGCAAACAGATTTTAAAAATATGTGTGATCTTCAGATTACATAGTCAGTATGCAAACAAAACAGATTATCACATGTGAACAGCAAAGTAAAGATAATCGATGTCATTAATCCTCTAATCGATTAAGATATCTATGGTGTAAGCCAAATCGATTTATAAAAAGATTAATTAAAAATAACTAAATGCTGATTATGTTTAAAGGAGGCACGATTTATTAAAGTCAGGAATGATACGATTTCATCACTAAAAGCAAGGTAATTAAAAAAAAGAGAAAACAGGTTGGGAATAAGACAAACAAGAGAAAAGACAAATCATAAAAAGACAAAAATTGTCTTATTCATAAGATGGTATGAAGCAATAAAACAAGCATAAAGACCGGTGATTATATTGAGTAAAGACAAACCAAAAGGCAGCACTCATTTTAAGGAAATAATTATTAAGAGAGAGGCAACGATTCATTATTAAACAATGCTTATTAAATAACAGGAAGGCAGTGATCAAGTTTTTTAGTGAAAGGATGCGATTAAGAGGTAAGTTTTGTTGATAAAAGGCGACATCCATTCAAAAGGTTGTCTCTATTTAATAGATGCATCATTTCATTAAAAGTATAAGATATAAATTGTGAATGAGGATTGTGAGAATAAAAAAAGGTGTGACTGAAGTGAATGAATGAGAGTATTGTTGGTGTATGTTTTATCATCCATCGAACACTTCAGAATAAAATGTCCAGAGACACTCCATCCTCTCTTGAACAAAGTCACCGCGTATGCTAAGATTGCGAGAAGACCATATGGCGACTCCAAGGTTTCTTTTGTTAGGTCATGACACGTGGATAAGCTCAATGGGCGTTGTGATATGCTGGTAACACAAAGGGACTTACGTTATAAATTATTCACAAGTTTAGGACTTAGACGGTTTTAACGTTAACTGCTCTTTCCATTGGGGCTTTTCAATTTTAGGATTTCAAAAAAAGTGCAAAAAGATAAGGGTTTAGGAGCTCTAATCTATTCCTAAGAATTCAAGAGACGGTAATGATTGGGTGAAACAAAATAACCACACTTTGCTTCGCCTCCCTGGGACAACTACACAAAGTGGGTGCAATCTTCAAGGGGTGTAATCATAATTTTCATGTCTTGAACAATACTTATTCAGACCGAAGTTAAGCATCCACAATTAAAAGCTCAGGCTAACTTTACGCATTGAATAAAAATCATCTATTCAAAGAAAGTATGAGCTAGGTTTCACCAATCACCACTATCAGATCTTTCATTCATTTAACAAACATTCAAATAAAATTCTACTTTAATTCTAATCTAGTGTTGAAGGAGATATGCAGCCTTGCAAACCACTTGACAATAAAAGGGATTCAAAGCAAATCATGCATAAGAGCTTTTATTATCAGAAGTAGCAATGCGCAACAATTTCATACTACTCTCTTCACCAATTGAAAATGAGAGTTTACGAGTTTATATAGAGTTCCAGAGAATAAATGAAAGGCCTAGATTGAAACAAATCAACGACCAAGATCAAAACATTAAACCCTAATCAGGGTTTCCAAAAATATCACTGACACTAATTGCATGTGAGACAAGTGGAGTTAGGAGCTAATTTCAAGGAGGTGCATCCCTATCCTCTCGAATTGCAGTGTGTTTGATGAACCTGGACACGATCAGAACGATCTCTTCCATTGTAACTTGCGATAGCATGTTGATCTTGAATTCCAACCCGTCCAAGTCTTTGGCGCATCCGGCAAAGGCACTCTCCCATTCTGGTTCATTTTTCATGAAGGCATCCTGGATAGATGAGAAGTTCGCCACTCTGATCCAGTTCTGTCTCAAAATAGGTCCTGCAATGGAGAAGAAGATTTCTTGAACTTTGCTCCTTAGACTTTCCAGTTGTAAGTCGTTTTCTCGAATGATCTCTTTATCCAACATATTTGCAGCTATGAGGAAGATCTTATTTTGAATTTACTTAACTTGCTCTTCAACTTTGATCCCATCAGACTTCACTCTTTCCAAGACTTCGTCTCGTGCCGTCAACGCCCAATACCAAGTATGGAAGTCATAGGTAGCGCCTACTGCAATTATCTTCCCGTCTATCAACTCCTGCTTTGAAACTCCCTTCAATACTTTGAGGCACATAATGATCCTATCTTGAATATCCAGAAGATTGTCCCAAACTTCTGCCATGGTAGCAAGTCTGGAAAGCATTGAGGCAGTTTGTCCGTAGACTAGTGTCAATCTCTCCAGGAACACAACTGCTTCTGTTCGTATCATTGCCATCGATTCCTTGGCTTTCCTAGTCGTGACCATATCTTCTCCAATGTCCTTGGTTGTTTCCTGTGAGGACTTTAGAAGAGGAGGAGCTGCTGCATCATCCTGATTGAGTGGTTTGGTCAGGTGCTAAATATACTCCTTCAGGCGCTCGACCTCTTTCTTATATTCTTTCTTCTTCGCCACTTCCTTCTCTAGTCTTGCTTTGATAGTAGAGACTGAGTTGTCCAACTCCTCAACTTCTTGGTCTTTTGTCGTTGGGCCCAAGTCAACAGTGGTGATGACATATTCATGTGGAGCAATATCTTCCTCTAGCTTGTCCACTGTTGGCACTGCAATATGCATAGAACGACTGCCGACTTCATCCCTCTGGATTGTGGAGAATTTTTTGGTGGGCTTCTTCACAGTAACTTGTTCTAATTTAGCCAAGAAATTTGCAGCATCATCTTCCTCCTGAGTCTCAATTGGCACCTGTATCTTCAGTCTTTCTTTCAGCCAGTCAGGAATTGTGGGTTGTTCAATGCCGTCTTCCTCAACATTTTCCCCACCTGGAACATCCAAAATTCCTTTAAGAGCGAAAATTATTCCCTCTTGAAATTCATCATTCTGGATATCCATTTCATTATTTGAACTAAGTATTTCCGTGCCCATGGGAGATGATGGCTCGTCATTGTCTAGCTAGATTGGCTCAATATTTCCCTCATGGATTGGGGAAGGAATTCTCATGTCAGCTAATAAATCATCCACAGTGGCCACTATTTCATCAATATTCTTGGATGCAGTGGAATGTGATGGCTCTACCTTCAATCTCTTTTGAACAGGCTCTATGTTTGTAGCTGCCTCTTTCCTCTTCATGGAGTTAGTAATTTCCATCAACTGGGCACTGTGGGATGCTTCTGCGTTCGAGGAGTAAGACTCCATCTCACTCAGCTTGTCATAAGTGAGCGTCACCTTCCTCCGTTTCAACTCTTGAATCTGTTGATCAACCCACCATTGAGAATATTTGACCATTGGCCCCATTAAGGTATTCAAATCCGCAAGCTCAGGTTCTAACCACTTTACAGCAAGAAGGGGCCAGTTCTCATCAAAGCATGGTTGGACATACTCTCCGTCATCCTCGAGCTGATCAGGTACTCGACAGAGCTCAGTCATTCTGATCAGGCTTGTTGGCAATCTGGACCATAGCCTCTTTCTGACCTCATACTCATCTGCAACATCTGCCTAGAAGTCTTCCAATTCAACTCTATGCTTATACTTTCTTCCGTCCACAGTCCCAATGTGATGATGAGGATCAAAATTTTCTCTGGATTGATAAGTTGTGAACGGATACCGCTGTATCTCTAGCCTGGCACTCTTAGCTGCTTGTGTCGAAGGATAGGATTCTAGCATGTTTTGGATGAAAAACGAGAAAGTGATGGCTGCCTTCCAACTGCCTTAGGACCTCTAGCACGACCATTTTGTTGGTGGGAAAGATTGGAAGTTTGTAAGGATTTCTAGTGAATCCTTGAATTTTGATGTACGTGAATCTCGGGAACTGAATGAACCAGGATCCGTACTTCATGATTAAGCTTTTGGCTTCGTGAGTAAGCCTTTGGTGAGTTCCTCCTTGGAGTATTCTGGTGATGTACATGAGGAAAGCATCATTGGCCCTTCTGAAGTGGCCTTCTCACTCAGTTGCAACTGCGGATAACAATCATAAGATTTCAATTCATTTTCTCCGTTGCCATTTACGCCCTTGTAGATCAACTTTGCATATCTGTAAGTCCTGGCCAACATATAAATGACATAGGAGCATGTAAAATGTTTTTGTCTTCTCCAAATCGATTAGTTGCTCGTGAAGATTGTCACTTATCATGCAGGATCAGTTGAACATCTTCACTCCTACGATGATTTCATCTATGAAATAGTACATCCATGTCTCAAAGTGTGCGCCTTGGGGGTTGCCAGCCATTCTGTTCAATAACAAGATAATGTCCCCATAATCTTCCTTGAAGTTTGTACGTATCAACTTCTTGGGCATTTTCTTGGCAAAGGCTCTCGGTTTTTTCAGCCATGATTTGTTAATGTTTGTGGCGCAAAGTTCAAATTTTTCTTCATACAATTTTTTGGCATCCTCCTTAGTCTTGTATGAAGTTCTGTGGTAGGTCGGGATGCCAAATGCCTCTTGAATCGCCAACTCTTCAAGATGAGTCAATATCCTCCCATCAGACGCGACAATCTATCTTTCTTGCGCATTATAATGGATGGCACATTCTACCATCAACTCGGCAATTCTACAGTTGGTGGGAATCCGATAGCTTGGACGATGCCATTCCTCGTCATTCGGCGAGCAATGGGCGTTGGCAAGAATCCATCGTGCCCGTACACCCTCTTTTTGAATTCCTTGAAGTCAACAAGTCCGAGGTTGGTGTCTGTAATATTTTTCCACTTAGAATTAATTTTAGACTTCGGCTGCAGCCCCTTGTTGGCGAACTTCATTTGCGCTTGCCTTGATGGTTCTCCCTGGGTGGTCATCAACCTTTGGAATTATCTTTTGGCTGCAAATTGAATCCAACTTCTGAAAATCAAGAGAACAAGTGCGCCTCTTTTGCTGGTAAATACTCTTTTCAGCTAAAATTTCTACTTTATTTCTTCAACAATTCACTTTCCCAGCTCAAGAATTTATCCTTTTGTCGAGAAAATCTACTTTCCCTTCACAAATTCTTCCTTCCACTATTTATCTTTTGCAACTTCGAAAGAGCTGAAGAGAAAACTTTTGATCAACCTACGAAAGAATGATTTGAGAGAAACAAGTCGACCTTGTTATAAAGCTGGAGAAGTTGATAGTTTTAGCAACTTCGGGTTTTCTTTCTAAGTGCATCTTGATTTATCTCTTCCAATATTGGAGATTCCGAAAGAAAGTTTCCACTTTTCTATCCAGGCGCCACCCTCAGCCAAAATCCTTTAGATCTTAATTTTTTCCTCTTTCTCAAAAATTCACCTAAGTGTTGAATATTTACTTCAAACATTGGAAAATATTAAATATTTAATATATTAAATTCAATTTTCCAACCCTTTTGATCTTCGAATCATGGCGAAATTTAATTTTGTCTAAGGCAAATTTGTTATTTTCCATTTTTCTCCAAGCATTGAATATTTTAAATAAATTTTCCTAAGTGTCGGAAAATAAATAATAAAATATCCAAAGTATAAAATGTCCAACCTCTTTAATTATTTCCAGCCCATTAAATTATTTAATTCTTGGCGATATTTAATTTACCCATGGCTAAATATTGATCTTCTATGTATTTCGTCTAGCCAGGGCGGACTTTGCAAGTTTTTCTCGCCATTCTCATCTTCTTGGGCGGACTTCATACTTAGCCAGACATATTGCAATATTCCAAAGTCGGACTTAGCATAAGTTTGGACGTTGCTCCATACTTAGTAAATTTTCTCTGTTTTTCCTGGCTGAGCGGACTTGGAGATTTCTTTGCCAATCACATTTTTTTTCCATGCCTTAGAAATTTTTATCATGCTAGGGGTGGGCGGACTTTAGTTGTGCTTTTCCATCTTTCTCTTAGCCTACGTGGACTTGGCAACTTTCTTTCCTTCTCTTGGTTGGGTAGACTTCATACTTGTCTTTCCAGCTCCCATCTCTTTCCAGGCGGACTTTAGAACTTCCATGCCAGGGGCAGACTTTGACCTTTCTATGCCAGGGTCGGACTTTGCAAGTTCCTTGCCAAGGGCGGACTTTGAGATGATTTTTCCATTTCCTCTCCAAGGCAAGGGCGGACTTCCAAGATTCTTTTCCAGATGATGGCGAACTTGAAGGTTGGCTTGCCATAGGCAAGGGCGGACTTTCCATGCTCTTTGACATCTCCATGGCGGACTTCAAGAAGGTCTTGCCATTGTTTTCGCCATTTTCCATCCTTGATTGCCATTGAACTTCTTTCATCAGACCTTCGCCATATGTCTTGATTTTTCGTTGCCTTTTCTCTTTCTAGAGGAAATGTTGACTTCATGACCAGTGGGACCCTGAAATAGAAACTTTTTAAAAATAGAAAAAAGAAAAAAGGCATCCCTAAAAAATAGGAACACCAGAATGGTCCAAAAGTGCCAAAAACCAAAAAAGCAAAAATGGCGAAAAAGCAAAATCCCTAAAAAATAAGAAGTGTCAGAATTGACTCAAAGCAATGGCATTCCTTGTCTACCGGACCTTCTGAGTACTTCCATGACGTCTAGGCACTGATACGGGCATAAAATCTCAACTTGACCCGGGTGATTCTCAGAAACTCTAACTCTGGTCTCTCAAACAAATGGACCCATGAAATTGCAACACAGAGGAGAAACCCTAAAAAAACTGGGGGTCCCCATTTGCAATGGGGCGATGTGTGAAATCGGTCACAACACATCCTCAGGCAAAGAGTTGTCTGAGCAAATGGTTGGAATCTAGAAATCTCGTCCGACCTTCTGAAACACTTGGGTTAGCAGAAGGACAACAACAACCAGATTGCTCTTCCTTTTCAACCTTAGCATCTTAACCTTTCCGAATCACTTAGCAAAATTGAGTTAGATTAGGGCAGCTTGTTGTTCAAGACTCTCCCATGACCTAGAGTACTAGAGCAGCCGATCCCCCTCCTCTACAAATAATAATAATATATTTCTTATATTACTAAGTTACCGGTTCGTTTTTGGGTTCGGGTTCGGGTTTGAGGGTTTGGTTCGCGGGTTCGGTCAAATAATTTTTTGGGGTTGGGTTCATTTTGGGTTCATCAATACAAAAACATATTAAAATCACAAATATATACATATTTGCAATAGTAATTAAGTTCAAATTACACCACCATATTAATAGTCAAATAACATAGCAAAAATACACCACCACTTTCATAGTCAAATATTAAAATATTAGTGATACTCAAATAAAATGATATAAAATTATAAATTAAAGTTCAAACATAAAAATGTCAAGTGTTTACAATCAGCCATTATTGATCATTGATCAATCATATGGGTCATCAAAAAAAGCATCATCAACATCCATATTAGATGCTACATTTTGTGTAGAACCACAAATAGTGTCAATGGCACTCGCACAAGCATTGCCACTAGCACTGACACTAGCACTCTCATGCTCAGTAGCTTCCTTAGGCTCATAGTCATCATCAATATCAAGTGCAACTAAGTGACTTGTGGAAGCATCCAAGTCAAGATGCTTTGGCTCAATATCCCACCTCCTTGAGTCTCCTTTGTAGGAACTTTGTTTGTGTGCAATGAGGCGCAAGTTTGAATGCACATACACCAAGTCCTCTGCCTTTTTTTAATGTAGCCTATTGCGCTTTATTGAGTGGATGAAGGAGTATATGTGCCAATTCCTCTCAGAAGATGAACTAGCAGCCTATTAAGACCAAATTAAATAGTTAAGAGTTACAAAATTTAACTAAATAAAATATATATTAAAATTAAAATTACAAAATATAAAACTTAAATTTAAAAGATAAAAGATTTTGACTATAAAACTTGGGATAAATTTTTTATTGCAAGAGGTTGAAGGTGCGTGTATTCTTGGCCATGGTAGTACCACCGACTATGAGCATCCACCCTGTACTTGTCTCAAAGAGCATCAAGACCACAATCACTGGAGCATGCAAAACCCATGAACTCAGCCCTCACTTGATCACATTGGTCGTGATCACTGAAGAGTCTACAAAGTGCTACCCTGTAGCGTTGAGCCACTTTGACATCTCTATATGGAGCAAATCTTTATGAAACATAAAGTATCTCAGCACTATAATATTTGGGACTCAATACAAAAGCGAGAAGATGCAATAGAGTGGTCATTTTGTTCCATTTCTCTACAATGATTTCATGTAGCTCTTTGAAGAAATTTACTTCAGGATCTTCCTTTTTTGCATTGATGATGGTTTTCATCTTCTCAACCATTGAGTCGATACCATCATATACTTCACCCAAACAAGGTCTATCCATGTCAGTGTAACAAATCATGCTCAATATGGGCTCAGTGAAATTGAGGAGATACTCAACATGATCCTGCCAACTGTCATCTAGGATCATTTGCTTAACCTTATTTGCCCATTCAGTGCTAGATTGCCTCCATATGGACCAGTTAGGGCTGATGACCATATTACAGAGTGCCTCACGAACCTTCATAAATCATCTCAACACAATTGTGTTGGAGGCAAAACGGGTCTTAGCAACTTGTTTGAAAATCAAAGTAAAATATAATTTAAATTTACAAAATCAAAATTTAAAATTAAAAGAATTAGAAAATTTAAACTATTGAGAATTCATTAACTTACCTTCAACAACTCCAATTTTGAGAATTGTCTAAATATGCCTTGTGTCATATGGTGGTTGGTGACAAACATTTGGACGTCTTTGGCCTCAACATACACCTATTTGATCCACTCAATTTTGGTTCCAATTTTTTGTAGCATTAGATTGAGGGAGTGGACATCACAAGGAGTCCAAACAATGTGTGAATACTTCTCAATCAATAACCCAACAGCCCTACAATTTCTTGCATTGTTAGTTACAACTTGCACAACATTTTGATAGCCCACTTCTTCAATAGCTTGACAAAAGATTTTAGCAATAAATGGACCATCCTTCACTTGTCCTTCACAATCCGCTGCTCTCAAAAACATTTCTCCTTTAGGGGACACGGCAATAACATTGATCAATGGGTGATTTTTTGCATCTTTCCATCCATTAGAAATGATGGTCACCCTTGTTTTGATCCACGAATCCCTTATGGGCTTTAAAGATTCCACTACATGTTTCACCTTTTTGTCTAATAAGGTGCAACGCACCTCAAATCCTAGGCCCTTATACCCCTTTGGAGCCTCATTAATAGATTTCACCAAGTTTTGCCAATATGGTGAATGGACAACATTGAATGCCAATCCATTGGCATAGATATATCTTGCTATGTCTTGATCAACAATCTCTCTTGCCTCATTTTGAAATGAAGTTTCCAACAGTCCCTTAGATCTTTTATCTCTTGAGGGATGGACATAAATGGATGGCTATTTGTAGGTGGAAATAAAGAAGGCGGTGTAGGGGGCTTCATCACTCGAGATCCTTTCTTCAAAGGATGACTTGTTTTAAGATTGATTGCTTTTTGGTCTACTTTTTCTTGCTCAAATGTATATTCCAATACTACATGATCTAGAATGCCTTGGTTATCTTCACCTGGACAAGCTTTGATGCCTAGTTCAAGGATCCTGCACAAGTGCCCTTTAACTCGACTGTATGAGCTTGAATATTTAACATGGCAATGACTACAAATCCAAACATATCTTCCACCACTTGGAATTTATTGAACCATTTCTACATATTTCCAAAGGGGAGAGTTTGGGTTTGTTTTGAAACGAGATTGGTTTGAGCTTGAGGAGTTAGAACCAGTTGCCATTGTAATACTTAAGGCACAACACATTGAAATTTTGGTATTGAAACTAAAAGACTTAATTAGTTTCAAAAAACTGAAAAAATTGAACATGTGTTATAGACAATTAGAAAAATGAAAACAAAACAAAAACTTAAAAACAAAACAAAATAGTTCATTTGTTAAAAAAAATGCAAAAAAATAAAAAATAAAAAAACTTCAAAAAAACCTACCTCTTTTGAAGAAATCTTGCTCTACGATCTTCTTGGCAATAAACGGACAATCAACTTCAAACAACCAACGATTAGCCTTCAAGTCTATTCAAGCTTGTGCAAGCAAGAGAGAAAGTTCAACAATGGAGGCAAAAAACTTGTTTTTCATTCACAAATTTTTAAATGAGTATGTTTTTACCTATTTGATGTGTTAGGAGGCAAATATTAGGGCTAGAGGGAATATTTTAGTGTTTTGAAGTCAACAAAAAGTCAAAAAAGTAATTAAAAAATGAAAATTTCATTAATAAATGCGCGGCCTGGGCGTGAGACGATGTGGGTTCTGCCCGGGTTTGAACCGGGTATGATGGAATAGAACCCACAATCAGGGTTTTGAATCTTTATCGAACCCACAAAGGCAAAATCGAACACTGACCTTATTTGCATCGTACCAAACTCGACTTTCGTACTCAAGTCGAATTGAACCCGAGCTAGGGGTCAAAATGCACAAACTAGTAACATAGTTATAATATTATGAATATAAATTATGCAATTTATTTTTAAATTTTTTATATTTAACATCAAGCCTTTTTATGTATTTATTTAAACAACATTTTAATTATATTAATATCAATATATGTATATATAAATTATGCAATTTACCAACAAAAATAAAATCTTTACTTTTCCAATTATTTAATTTAATTTTTTTGAAAACAAAATAAACATATGGCATATTTTTAATTTCCCTAAGTAATTTAACTTTCACAATCATAATAGCTATAAAACATATTCTTTAGTTAAATCATAACATTACAAACAATGACATAACCATAATAACTCAATGCAATTGTGAATGCAAATATGAATGCAACTACGTGCGTGTGTGCATGCATTGGGTTCCATCATACTAGTTATTGCCAAGTGGCTAGGATGCCTCTACCTCAACCATGTTCTCGCCTTCGACAAGTACTTGCACTCAGTCGCACTCAGATTTATGTCAATAGGTTGTCCCATAAAACCATAGCTGAAGCACGTGCACATAACATCTCATCTCCATTTCAATTTCAATTTCAATTTCATTTCAATTTCAATTTCAATTTCATTTCAATTTCAATTTCAAGCATTTAAAAATAACATTTATTTAAAAACACATTTATCCATAACCAAACAATCATAAGATAATCAACCAATAGTCTTAACTAGTTCCGTTTATTTATTAAATAAGTTATGTGAGCAAAAACGAGATGTGACAGGAGTGTACTACATCTTCATGCATGCTGTTTGTTTGTAAGAATCCTGGTGATTCTCAACCCCGGAAATCCAACTAGAAAGCTGATTTGTTTGTAGTTTTGTATGTTTTGTATTTTTTTGTGTTTTGAGGGTTTTTGATAAATAAAAGAAGAGCTGCGATTTTATCCTAAATTGCTTTAAAATTCCAAAATAAATGCTAAGGTAGTAAAATTGCTTGGAAATTGACCAGAACATATAGGCGCAGCACTTTATTAATTTTTCAGAGTTACAGCAATAACAAAATCTGAACAGTGAATGAAATATAACATTTTTTATAAGGAACCTGATGGCGGCTGCAGCAGCATAGATAGAGTGAAGAAGATTGTACGGCTAGCATGCATCTCCAGCACAGAACCTCCAGGAAATCTCCAGAAACCCCATACGCCTTAGCTCCCTCTGCCAGATGTTGAACAACTGAAGGCGTTTCTTCTGGAAAAAGAAAAGTACGGCCCAACAGCAAGAAGGAATATGGTACGGCTTTATTGGTAATGGTGCCAGAACTCAGTAAAATATCTTTGTGAAGTCGCCCCAAATGCTAGATGGATATTCTTTGATAAACCCTGCCTGAATCAATCAGTAAGCTCAGTCTGTAACCTCTGTGTGAAGTCACCAAGATGCAATCTTCAACTGGTATTGCACAGTCTCAGTATGCCCAAATTCTGAAGAGGTATCGTTCCTCAGAATCGATTCGTCTGCCGGAAACCCTAGGTTTTGCAAACTCCAATGCTCAGAGCAAAATAAGACAAAGTTGAATAGCATAACATAATGGTTCGATTTTGTCTTTCCTGCCAATATATACTTTCTTGAGAAAATTCGACCCAATAGCTCATTTAATAAAAAATGATTAAATTCGTCTTTTAGACTTAGGAGAATTACTTTTAATAATTGGCGTCATCATTAATGAATAATAAATATTCATTATATCAATTATTAATCTCATTATTATAAAGTATAATAAATACTTTATAATATGCCAATTAAATTAAATATTTAAAAATTTCAATAAAGTAACTTTAGTATAAAGTCAAAATATTAAATATTCATTAATCATTAAATACTCCTTATTTCTCCGTCTGATCACCAAATTGAATAACTGGGTTGACTCTGAGTAGAATAGTTGAACCAGATGCCTTGCCCAAAAATAGCAGCTTCCGCCTGACCTAACTTTCTAAAAATAGAAAGTTTCTGAAAATGCACTTTGGAAGATTCTGCGAAGGCTCAACCTGAAACAACTGCAAAACTGGAGCTACCAGACACTGAGTAACTGCCCCAGATGATCCTCTGCACACTCCTGTCAGCCTACGAGGATCGAATAATAGGCTAACCTCGTCACCAGCTGCACTGACTAGGATGGGGACATCACATTGTTCTAACCAGCAAGGAAAAATAGAAATGGGGGAAGTGATTAACTTAGCCATCACCTTTTGAATAATCCAGAATTATTGCTTACACCTAATATCATCAGCAGTTAGTCTGTTAGTGAAGTTGCATCGAAACCTGGGCATAAATTGAACAAATTCAGACTGCTGTTATCAAACGAGAATTGTGGGACAGAACTGTAACAAGAATATGAAGTAAGAATGGTACTCTGAGGGAGTAACACAACTTGTTTTAGCCAACAGAACCATGCAAGAACTTGCAGGAGTACAAGGTCAGAATTATCTCTAATTATTATTTGTATACATTGTAACTATTCCCAGAAATGCTGAACATGCCAACTGTTTGCCAAAATGTCCATGAACGATTCAATGCTTGCAAATGATAGTTAAATTGTCCATGATAATAATAAATAGTTGCAGGTGTTCTTGATCATAAAACTCAGAATTATTGTTTGGGTACAATGTTCCACCAACTGTTTGATGAAATGCTTGTGAGTTAAAAGTTGAAGAATTCGCAAGTTTGTTGAAAAATCTTATTAGGGACATTACAAGCATACCTCAGTTGTCAGTGAACTTGTACTAGAAGAAAATATGATAGAAGAGGAAGGCTATCAAGAATATGAGGAAAGATCAAGGAGTTTGAATTTATCATCATTCTTGAAGATCCATTGCAGCCACATGATTTTGTGAGGTATATTCAGAAGGAAACATAGTATCTCCAATAGATGGAGATAAATTTCATTGAGGAAGATCATCTCGAACTACAATGTGTTGAGTTTGGGCTTGAGCTTTCCTTGCATGATTTTCCATATCATCTTGAACTGTGGATTTTAATGGATATTTTGCAAATGTTTCAAAGGAACAAACTACCACGGTTGGACTTCAAGCTAAAATGGAGGGGTTGCTACTTCTCTAGCTTCCAAATAGTTTTGTCTATCTAGTTTGCTTCCTTATTGTGTTTGTCTATTGGTAGGTAATGGCATTCTATGTTCATATTTTAGTAATATCTTTCCCAAGATGTGTTTGTTTTCGTCTTGTTTTAGTTCATGTTGGGTTAGTTATCTATTTAGGTAATAGAAATAGGTTTGACCCTTTGCCCAATGATAGAGACTGGCACTTTTAACCAGAAATTCTAAGGTTCTCCTATGGGCCAAGTATGTCCCATGGTCCCCAAATAGAGCCAATTGTTGTGTGAAATATTCTCTCTCAATTTTTTTCGATTTTCAAACCAACAATTACAATAGAATCATTCACCCGTTAAGGTTAGCATAACCAAAATGTACATTAAAGAACTCTAACCAAGAATGCGCCCTAAAACCACTTAAGGAGGAGGGGCTAGCATATGATCAGAGGATCCCTAGGATCTATTGAACCAACAAGTACAAGATTCTATTGAAAGAGAAGTATTTTAAACTCGACACCAAGAATGTGCACTCAAGATCCCTTTTCAGGCGAGGTGCTAACATATGGTGGAGTACTACTGCTGAATTAAAAGAACAAGGCGGATAACCAGCCAAAGATGCTTTCCACGCTACCACCAAACTGTGGGGGGAAGAAGATTACAAATAGAATTATCCACACTGGCGGTATACCATCCAGGGGTGCTTTAGTGTGAAGCTAATTAATTAATTCAGCAAGCTAAAGCTGAAACCGTACTATTGTTTAACAGTTTATATGACGTGTAAAGCTGCAAATTACAATGTTCAACACCAATTACTAAGCACCACTCTTATACAATGTTTTCTGAGTTAGAGAACGAGAAGATAGAATATGAAAATAGAGAGTGAATTGCTGTATTTCTGAAACTGTAATTCTGGAATTGGAAATCAACAACTATAGAATTATTTAAAAGCTCATAACTCGATCAAGATACCTCCGAATGGTGTGAAATCATAGGCATTGGTCAAATGGAAGATAGGCGCCCCTATTGAGACATTGAAAACAGCTCCAAATACCTGCAAGGATTAATGGCACAATTCCCAATGCAAGGCTGAAAGGTACAGCCCTTGAGAGGGGCGATTTTTCATTATAAAATTGCACACTCCAAAATTAAATCCGAAAATGCTTGGAGATGGTCGCCTAGACCTTAGAAGTATTATTATTAAATGCCCAGAACAATACAAAATTCGTACAATTAACCATGAGCAAAAATAACTTTCAGTTGTATGCAAACAGCAACTGTAAAACTGGAAAATACATCAATAATTCACCTTGAAACACAATCTGCTAGTCTGTATGAGAAGCAGCAATAATTCAACTAGGTGTTGTCTTGCAAACACGAAATTGAATGAAGCGCTAGGAGGTCAGCATTCCTCGAAGTAGAAAATGATAAATCATTTTGATAGCATAACTTTAGCAAAATAATGGATGAACAATGCTGGAGCCAAGCCTTACTTTTAAAGGATAAAAGGAAATTGTTCAAGTCCCTCGAGAAGGTACGCCAATAGCCAAGACTCTTCACATTTCCAAAAAAGAAACAACTCTTCAAAAATACGCCCCACTTGAGAAAAGAGAATTAAATAAAATAAAACCTTTTGACTTCCTCATGTGGTGCCACCCTCAAAGACCCCTTTTTCAAAACAACTTAAGTTCATTCCTTAGGCCAAGGGGGTCAACTGCAAATTAGAACCAATTGCTCAATTAATGAAGAATTTCATTAAGATTAATATTTTAATGGCCAAGGCTTAATACTGACAACTGCTTCCCATGATGTGATGAACTTGAAGGCTGACGACTGCTTATTGCCAGAAATAGTATTTACTATAAATAGTAAATAATGAGAAAGAACCACAAAACCTCCAAGACTGGAACCCTTTGAAACACCTCAACGAGCCTACAGGATTCCGGGATAGGCTGGTGGGCTAATGACAGGATCACTGCCAAAAGGGGAACATTACATTGTGCCCCTATTTTTTTCAAATATAACAAGTCCTTTTTTTTATTAGGGTTGACTTGGATTTTGCGGTTGACTTGATTTAACCATGGACAAATTGCTGATATTTTTAATTTAATTAGCCGTAATAGCAATATAAGGTTAAAGGGCTTAGAGGTTGTTTAAAGGCAGACTCAATAAGTCTTCAAGGAATATAAAAACACATCAGCAAATGCACAATAGAAACCAAGACATCAAACTGCATGATAGGCTTGCCTAAGGGTGACAAACATCAAGTATCTATGTGATAGGAACATAGAGGTGGCCCATGTAGTCATGGCTGCACGATTAGAGGCTTTCCGACAACATAACACTCAGCTGTGCAACAAATTGATGAAGGTCAGTAATAAACCGTTAAATTGCACAATGATGCATTCCATAGTGACTTAAAAATCCATCCTTTCTATTTACTAGTAGTTATGTCATGTACCCAAAATGAAATTTTTGGCATTATGCTTAAATTGAGCTAAACAATGTAAAAATGCCGTCAAAAGTATGGTTTAGGTCAAAACAAACATGAAGTCTTTGTGGGTATCTGTCAAGGAACCTATGGTTAAAATTCTGAAAATCTGAAAATTAGGGTTTTATGCCCTTATTTTTAGGGAAACCCTTAAAAATAGGACCTTCCCGAAAATGATTGAAAATAATTCTGATAGGGTTAATTGACTTCACGATCACATTGATCAAGTCAGAATTATCAAAAGACATGTTTTACTTTGGTGGGTCTATTCCTGTTTTTCAGGAACAAAGTTAGGAGCTCTGCAGCCATTAATGGCAGATTGGCTAGTACTAGGTGCTGAAAGCTAAACCTCAAAAGCTCCAATGAAGAAGCCATGGCAGAAAAGGTCAAAAAGATGCTGTTATAGCGAGGGAGTTTCTCAAAATGAAAAAGCCCAAAATTTGGCTAACTCTGGAAGGTTCACGCTTTGCTACCAAGGCAAAACACAATGTACAGTTGAAAAAGGCACCCCTCTTGAAGAAAGGCACCCTTGGATCTCAGAGGGAAAATTCAGTCACCTAACACCTTCAGATCAATCGTCTCCTTCACGTTCGTGTTGGCTCGACAACACAACTATCAGTAAGATCATCTGATTCAGGGATCATTGGCCAATCGTCAGCGAAGTATGGAGAATCTATATACAATAAAGATGCCAAATCAAAGAGCTTCAAGCGAAAAGCGCCACTGCTAGCCAGGGGCGCCCCTCAGTTCAAGGTATCAGATGAATCCATCAGCAACTGCTCCATACATGACATCTTTTTAGCTTCCTCCTAGCTACATGATCAATCTGATAGCAAGTTCACTGGACACGCCAAATGATCACACGTTGAGATCAAGCAGAAAAATCCAGAAAGGAAGAATTGAAAGGACAAGCCAAAAAAAATTGGCTAAGGACAGAAGAAAAGCACCCCTCTTGGAGAAAGGCGCCCTTTCTTTAAGGCATGCAGATGTAGCCTGAATGCTTACTGCTCTCCAAAACAACCTTCTCAGCTACGATCAATCTCGATAGCGAGACTGTCTACGAAAGGATATGACAACTGTATCATCTAATGACAAAGATCAAGGCAAGCAGTTTTCAGAGTAGACAAAACCAGTCAAAAAGGTCAAAGGCACCCCTACTGGCCAAGGGCGCCCTTGGGTTTGAAGGACCTGAAATCACTGTTAGCAACTGAGAAGTCAGTCATCCTGATTAGGCCTGAGCTGGCTACTCGATGCATAGTCAAGCAGAGTCATCTAACTCATCAATCAACGGGAATGTTAGATCAAAGCATAGAGGGTCTGAAAAGGCCAAAACGAAGAATAGTCAATGAAAATTGACTAAGGCACAACCAAAAGCGCCCCTCTTGAAGAAAGGCGCCCTTCATTGTAGAGGCTCAAACTCAGTTTTCTGAGTTAATCTGTCCCAGGCATATCTCGTGAAGCTGAGCCCATCTCAACAAGGGCTCTGTCAACAACTGTCGAAGATCAACTGAGCCGCCAGGATCGAAGATCAAACGAAGGCACTTCAGCTTGCAAAAATTGATCAAACTCCAAAAGGGACGCCTAAGAAAGTCCAAAGCAAATGTTGACTTGAGTTAACAAATTTTGGAGGCAAAAAGAGGCCAAACACTCCACAATTAGTGGAAATCACCTTTTTGAACTCCAAATCAGGCTCAATCATGAGTTGGATGCCCAATTGATGCTTGCAACTCCAAATTGACATATCAAAGCATCTAGGCATCCATTATTCATTATTTCTTTGCAGGTTGAGGAGCTCAACAACGAATATTTTTCTTCTCCAACATTTTTGAACATTTGATAGAGGGGTTTTCACCATTCTTCATATTTTTGAAGATTTGTTGCACAGAAGGACTATTTATCAGAGTGTACATCAAAAGGCATAATTCTTCTAGATTGACAACCGATAACTTCCAATCCACCTTTTGTCTACTTCCTCTATTTCTATCTAAAATTCTTGCATGTTCGAGAAAACAACAGATAATCACAGATTTGGCCAACTGGGTATGATCAACACAACTTTTTCAACAAAACCCACATGTTGGATTTTTCTAGAAAAAGTAGCCCTGTTGCGCCTATTTTTTAGGGTTTTCGAAAAAAGTCGTAATTTTGAAAAATAGACAAATTGGGTTTGTTCAGCTCTGAAGTATGAACAAAACCCATGTGTTGGATTTTTCTTAGAAAAATCACTTTCTGGTGCCTCGTTGCCTCTGCCACCGAAGGGCTCTTGCATGTCATAGAAAAACTCGTTTTTCCGAATTTTTGATGATCTGGGTTTGTTTAGAGAATTATTCTCAACAAAACCCATGTCTCAGAATTTTTCATAAAAATTATCCCCAGTGAGGCTATTTTTAGCAGTTTCAGAAAACGTTGTCTGAGCAGCATCGTGTGCACAGTCAATCTTCAAGGTTTTCAAAACGCAGTTCTCCCAAGATGAATACAAGACCAAAATGGTCTTACTCCATGATTTTCTGAAAACGACTGGCACCGATCTGCGTCGGGCACACCCAGAGGTCAATTTGGACAGATTGACAAGCATAGACACAAGTCCATAGGTTCCATAATGGTTTCACTTCATATATCTGGTCGCCTTCCAAGGCCAGGTTAGAGGATTGTAACTGTTGGAATTTTACATATGCAGCAAGTTCATGTGCATTTTTCACGGTTGGAGTGATCGTGGTCAAACTTCGCGGTTTCATCATACAACACTCTTCCTTGAGAAAGATCAAGGAAGACGTCAAAGCTACAAAAGAACATGGAAGGTAGTCATTCCCAACACAGAGTTGCCATCGGTTAATACTACACTACCTTCCACGTCAAAGTGGAAACACAGACAAAAGAAAAGGAAGCAAAATGAAGGAGATGCATACACCAAGTTGCTAACAATTGATAGACATGTAATGGTCTCCATATGAAGAAGTCAAAAAATGAACAAAAGCACCGTTGACCAATAATGATGAGGTGTCAAACACCTCAAGAAGGATGTCCTACCCTCCAAAATAGCAATAAATACGATTGAAGTCAACTTGATGCCCCTTTCCAAGTTGACTCCAAATCTCCACAGATCATGCATGTCAGATCCCACTGATCTAGGATGTCTAATTGACTCCCATGATTTGTGGATCTCAGATCTCTTTTAAAGGCGGATGTCTATTTTGGAGACACATATGTAATTGTAGTTCACTTTTAGTTAGGTGTCAGTCAATTGAGGTAGACTCCTAGTTTGACTTTTGTTTAGTTTTAGTTAACTGAAGTAGATATCCAGTTAACTGCTTGCTTACCTACTTTTAGACATAGGAATAAATCTTGCTGATTGGCAAGAACTGATTGTTAACTCAAGGAGATTTTAGGGTTGCCTACTCCTTTGAGTTTCTATAAATAAGAGCCTTAGGCTCATTATTTGTTTAACCTTTATTTGCTAAGAAAAATTCTTGTGCCATTGTTGCCAGAGTTAGCTTGTTCATATCTGTTCACTCTTGGATGAGAGTTCGTTGGTTGATCATAATTGTGCATAATTTTGTGCCTTTGCTGTCCCGACCTTTGTAATTCTTTGGAGAAAGCTTGAAAAAATATTTCAAATGGCGCATGCTTGCTTGATCTAAATACTTGAGTCTATTCAAAGTCTTGTTCTAAATAGTGTATTGTTTCAATCTCCTCCTTGGACAAGTGTCGTCGCCTCCTTGGATATTTTGTCATTGATCATTATCGTTTGATGTTGTCTAATGATTTGTCTTTCAGCCTACACTTTGGACAGGTGTCGTCACCTCCTCGGGAATCTTGTTAGGTAGGTCATCGTACCTTGTTGTTTCCAGTGAGCTGCTTCCAAGCCTACACCTCGGAGAGGGGTTGCTCCTCCTTGGCAATTCTTAGATCCAGTTTACCGTAAAAGAGTGTTTACTTGTTTACCGTAAAAAAGTGTTTACTTGTATCGAGTCTTATCTTGGTATATATTCGAGAGTTTAGAGCCTCGGCCATATTCCATTGAGATGGAGGATTCAAGTGATCCAATCCATCCATTTCTCTCCTACGCCCTCATGCTTGTTTATCTTGAGGAGGTAGGATAGTCTAGAAGCTAGTTAGTCGTAGTTAAGATCCGCGGAAACCAGAGAAAAAGCTTAGTTACGACGCATTGTGTTTATGCACCCTTGTGTCTTGCCGCTGAGTAAAAAAGATAGGAACATTAGTACGCCCTTTTTTACATAGAAAATCAGCGAAGAGAGATCTTCCTCTCTATAATCCGAAGAGCATGTACTAACACACTTGCAATAGCTGTCCGTTTCCAATAAGCACTCTAGAGGTGCTAATTGAAACACCAACATGTCAAAATTGCATCACTAAGGCATGGTAGTTGGTAGGATGACATGTATCCACACGACAAGAGCATTGCAAGTCAGCAAAAACTGTTTACCTAGAAATAGTAGACAAGCGATTGCATAAGTAATGAATCCATACAACTAATCAATGTTGTTGACAAAGACTTGGTAAATATGAGATCAAATACTCAATAAGTGGCAAATAAGTATTAATCACATGATTGAGGGTTTAGTATGATGGAAAAGATCTTCCAATCTTGTAATTGAAGTTTAGAATGTCGACAAAAGTCATCGATTCGTGCAATCCAAGTGGACATTGTTGGCAACATGTTCTAGCCTGTGTGATAGGCTTGAGTTGTTGTTGTGATAGGCTTGTGTTGTTGGAGATAACACACTCAAGACCATTCCTATTTCTAAAATTTGTTGTTTTAGACTATAGTTGGTGCCCACAAGCAATCTTAAAATATCAAATTTTTCGGATATTTGGTGGTTGTTGTCACAATAGGTGTTTTAAGTGGTTTCAAATAAATTTTCGAAGGTTGAAAGGGAAGGTTATACTTTGGTGTTTCATTCACAAACTATAGTAGTAGGGCATCATTTGATAGTCATAAATGGCCTTGTTGAAGTCTTCATATGTTTCTTGTAGATGTTCAAGTATCATTGGCTAACTTCTAGCTGTATAGATGTATTGTAGTACATAGTAGGGTCGTGATCATATTTTGGAGTTTTGAGTATATCAAGTGGGCATTTTGTCTTATGAAGATTTTTGATCATTGATGAAGGACCTAGGATTTAGAACTCTAAATTCTCTTTTCTTTAATGTAAGAAATTAGATTCAAGTATTTGAGTCAGCAAGATTGGATTGATGAGATTCATTGCGTTGGTCATTTTCGTGTTTGTTAGAGAGTGACAAGTTTAGAGCAAACAATTGTATCAAAATCATAGCGGAAAATTGGGTGCCAAATTGCTATTTTTAGAAATAGTTATATTTGACAGTCATTGCTTTTGGTAGTTCTATTTTCAATAGAGAGTGGAAGGCCTATTTTAGGTTGCTTTATTTTACTAGTTGTTTAGATTAGTTCTGTTTTAAATTGCTAAAATCTTTATTCTTTGTAATGTATAAATAAGTGCTTTGAGGATAAGATAGGGGAAGTGATGATTGACACTTCATTTATGTTGCTGAAAATGTTAGTCAAGCTGGTTAGCTGTTCTTGTAATCCCATTAATTGAATTTGTTGTACCCAAAATATTTTTTTTGGCATTCTGCTTAAATTGAGCTAAATCATGTAAAAAATGTCGTCAAAAGTCTGTTTTAGGTCAAACCAAACATAAGGTCTTTGTGAGTTTCTGTCATGGAACATATGTGTAAATTTTTGAAAAATTTGAAAATTAGGGTTTCGTGCCCCTATTTTTAGGGAAACCCTTGAAAATAGGACCTTGCAGAATTCATTGAAAATGATTTTGATAGGATGAATTAATTTCACGATTACATTGGTCAAGTCAAAATCACCAAAAAGTTAGTTTTACTCTGGTGGGTCTATTTTCATTTTTCAGGAATAAAGTTAGGAGCTTCACAACCATTAATGGCAGATTGGCCAGTACCAGGTGCTGAAAGTTAAGCTTCAAAAGCTTCAACGAAGAATCCATGGTGAAAATGCTTGAAAAGATGCTCTACGATGAAGGGGATTTCCAAAAGTGAAAAATGCTGAAAAATGGCTAAGTCTAGAAAATGAATGCCTCGCTACCAAGGAGGCTATGTAGTTGAATGCCTTAGTCAATTTTCCAACACTCGTACACACAACATGGTGGAGGTGATTGCAAGGATGCACATGTCTACATCGTCAACAACAATGGTCAAGACAGTCACAATGCACAACGAACATGAAGCATAAAGAGATGAAGATTTTCAAAGCAAAATATGAACTTGCACCTAAAAGGCGTCCTTGAATTCAAAGGATCAAAAGCAGTCATCAATTTCCACCAAGACAGTCATCTTCTTCGTGTTGCTGCTGGCTTTCTGACGCGTCGTCAAGCTAAGACATCTGATTCACCAATCAATGACGAACGCATGCGAAGTTAGGAGATGCTACTAATGAAAGGGTTATCAAATGGCAGTCAAATATGAGAAAAGACGTCCCTGTTGACCAGGGGTGCCCTTGAATTAAATCCTCCAGATCTGAGCTGTTGAAAAAGCCTATCTCCGGGTAATCTCTCTAGCATCAGCTCAACTCCGCAGTGAACCTATTTGTCAGCTTGCGAGACATATCAGATGACAACAACTATTAATCATTCAAGCATGCAAAATCAGTGGAAAATCAATGCATAACAAAGCATAGGCGCCCCTGCTGGCCAGGGGCGCCCTTGAATCTGAGGCACCTAATGAAGTTTCCAACCATTGTTGTATACATGGCATCTGTTCAACGCTCTTTTAGCTTCACGATCAATCCAACTACGCATCCACATGACCTGTCAAGCAATCAGAGGTGAAGATCAAGCAGAAAACACCTAATGGTGAAAGCTGAAGGAAGAATGCCAAGAAATTGGCTCAATGTTGGTCAAAAGAGCCCCTGCTGAAGAAAGGCACCCATCTTTTTGGGTAGTCTAATGTTGTTTGCAAGCTGAGCGAGCTCCAGGATGATCTCCGTTACGATCGATCTCAACAACGACACCATCAGCAAAGACAACAGTGTAATTTGACACCTGAGAACAAAGATCGAACTAGGGCCACTCTCGAAGGTTGACAACATGAAAATCATAAGTCAAAAAGCCAAAGGCGCCCCTACTGGCCAGGGGTGCCCAAGCTTTTGAAGGACCTAAACTGACTTTCAAGAGTTGAGATAATAGTCATCCTTTCCAGGGCTGAGTTAGTTATCCACCCGACGTTTCGGCAAGATCGTCAAACTCACCATTCAACAATGATCTCGAATCAGAACATAGAGGATCAAAAATGATGAAATTGAAGAATAGTCAAGAAATTGACTAAGTGTTGGTCAAAAGAGCCCCTGTTGAAGAAAGGCGCCACTAATTGGAAGGCATCAGATTCAGTCTTTGAGATTTTCAGCTCCCAGGCACATTTAATCAGGGTTGTTCCATCTCAACAGTGAATCAATCAGCATCAACTCAAGATCAATTGAACGATCGGGAGCAAGGATCGAACAAAGGCACTTTAGTATAAAAAAACATGATAAAAATTGTTCAAACTCAAAAAGGACGCCTAAAAAGTCAAAGGCAATTCGTTGACTTGAGTTAAGAGATTTTGGAGGCAAAAAGAAGCCAAACACTCCACGATCAGTGGAAATCAGCTTTTAGAACTCCAAATTAGGCTCAATCATGAGTTGGATGCCCAATTGATGCTTGCAACTCCAAATTGACATAACAAAGCATCTAGGCATCCATTCTTCATTATTTCTTTGTAGGTTGAGGAGCTGAAGAACAGATATTTTTCTTTTCCAACTTTTTGAAGATCTGACAGGAGGGTTTTCACCGTTCATATTTTTGAAGATCTGTTGCACAGAGGGACTATTTATCAGAGATTGCATCAAAGGGCATAATTCTTCCAAAAAGACAGCTGATAACTTCCAATCTTCTTCTTGTCTTTTTCCTCTTTCCTTGTCTTAGATCTTCTTGCATGTCTAAGAAAACAACAAATAATCACAAATCTGGCCAACTGGGTATGATCAACATTACTTTTTCAACAGATGCCACATGTTAGATTTTTCCAAAAAAAGTAGCTCTACTGCCCCTATTTTTTAGGGTTTCCAGAATAAGTCACAAATTTGAAAAACAGAAAAACTGGTTTATTCAACTTTGAAGCATGAACAAAACCCATATGTTGGATTTTTACGGGAAAAATCATTTTCTGGTGCCTCGCTGCCTCTACCACCAAAGGGCTCTTGCATGTCGTAGAAAAACTCATTTTTTCGAATTTCTAATGATCTAGGTTTGTTTAGAAAATCATTCTCAACAAAATCCACATCTTAGAATTTCTCATAAAAAGTTGCCTCGGCAAGGCTATTTTTAGTAGTTCCAGAAAAAGTTATCCGAACAGCATTGTGTGCATAGTCAATCTTCAAGGTTTTCAGAGTACAGTTCTCCCAAGACGAATACAAGGTCAAAATGGTCTTACTCCATGATTTTCTGAAAACGACTGACACCGACTTGCGTCGAGCACACCTAGTGGTCAATTTGGATAGATTGACAAGCATAGACACAAGTCCACAGGTTCCATAATGGTTTCACCTCGTATATCTGATCGCCTTCCAAGGCTAGTTTAGAGTATTGTAACCATTGAAATTTTGCGCGTGCAGCGAGTTCATGTACATTTCTCACGGCTGGAGTGTTCACGGTCAAACTTCGCGGTTTCATCATGAAGCTTCACTGTTTCATCATACAATACTCTTTCGTTGAGAAAGATCAAGGGAAATGTTAGAAACGTAAAGCTGCAAAAGAGTGCGGAAGGTAGTCATTCACAATACAGAGCTACCATTGATTGATACTACACGTGTTTCCACGTCAAAGTGGAAACACAGAAAGAAAGAAAAGGAGTAACCCTCCTAAGGGAAGTAGAATGAAGGAGATACATATATCAAGTTGCTGACAAGCGGTAAATTGATGATTCAGGCATGTAACGATCTCCGTATGAAGAAGTCAACACATGGTTAGAATAATTGTTGACCAAAGATGATGAGGTGTAAAGCACGCCAAGAAGGACATCCTACCCTCCAGAAAGACAATAACTATAACTGAAGTTAACTTGATGCCCCTTTCCAAGTTAACTCTAGATCCCATAGATCATGCATTGTAGATCCCACTAATCGAGGATGTCTAATTGACTTCCACGATTTGTGGATCTCAGATCTCCTTTAAAGGTGGATGTCTAGTTTGGAGGCACATTTGTAATTTAAGTTCACTTTTACCTGCCAGTCAACTGAGGTAGACTTCCAGTTTGACTTCTGTTCAGTTTCAGTTAACCGAACTAATTTTCCATAAATCTTGCTATTTGGCAAGAACTGATTGTTAACTCGAGGAGATTTTAGGGTTGCCTACTCCTTTGAGTTTCTATAAATAAGAGCCTTGGGCTCATTATTTGTTTAACTTTTATTTACTATGTAAAATCGCTGCACCATTGTTGCCAGAGTTTGCTTGTTTGTATCTGTTCACTCTTGGATGAGAGTTTGTTGGTTGATCATAATTGTGCATGATTTCGTGCCTTTGCTAAAGCTTGAAGAAGAAAGTTAGATGGCGTATGCATATTTGATCTAAGTTTTGAGTTGATCCAACATCTTTGTTCTCAATAGTTTATTGTTTCAATCTCCTCCTCGGACAGGGGTTCCTCCTCCTTGGATATTTTCTCATTGATTGCTATCGTTTGATGTTGTTTAATGAATTGTCTTTCAGCCTACACTTTGGACAGGTGTTGTCACCTCCTCGGGAATCCTGTTAGCCAAATCATCGTACCTTGTTGTTTCTAGTAAGCTGTTTCCAAGCCTATACCTCGGACAGGGGTTCCTCCTCCTTGGCAAGTCTTTGATCCAGCCTAATGTAAAGAGTGTTCACTTGCATAAAACCTTATCCCAAGCGTATATCTGATAGTTCAGAGCCTCAGCCATATCTTATGGAGATGGAGGATTCAAGTGATCCCACCCATCCATTTCTCTCCTATGCCCTCATGCTCTGTTTATCTTGAGGAGGTAGGATAGTTTAGAAGCTAGTTTAGTCGTAGTTAAGATCTGCGGAAACCAGAGAAAAACTTAGCTACAGTGCATTGTGTTTATGCACCCTTGTGTCCTACCGCTGAGTAAAAAAGATAGGAACCTTAGTACCCCTTTTTTATGTATGAACATTGTTGGCGTAAGAACTAACACCTCTGGAGTGTAAGTTTGTACGGACAGCTATGCACACTACGTAATGAGTGCTCTTCAAATTAGGAGGGGAAGCTCCCTCGTTGTGCTGGAATGCATGAAATAGAAAACTAAACTAATGTCCTATCTTTTTGTTCTCAGCTGGTAGAGGCACAAGGTTAAGAAAACCTAGAACGTTGCAGCTAAGTATTTTCTGGTTTCGCAGATCATGTAACTACAACTAAGCTAACTTCTTTAATATCTATCCAATTTCCTCAAGAAACAGAGCATGAGGAAATGGAGCAGGAATGTATTGTACGATAAACTCCAGGTGCGGGCTCACAACATGAAGGCAAGGTAGGCGCAACTATTTGCTAATCCGGGAAGAAGTTTATTAAAACAAACAAATGGACGGTAAACCTGGTACAGCTTCACAACATGAAGGCAAGGTAGGCGCAACTATTTGCTTGGCTGAATGAGTCTACTATAACACACATCATACGATAAGCTTTGAGTACAGTTTCGCAACATGAAGGCAAGGTAGGCGCAACTATTTGCTCTTCTGAATAGGCTTATAATCAACAAAACAAAAGGTAAGCAACTGGGACAATAGATTGTATAGACGCAACACGCATGCAATAACGATCAAACCAGCAACCCCATTTAACTAAGATCGAATAAACACCATAACAATAACATGAAGGCAAGGTAGGCGCAACAATTTATTATAACAGCAATTACTCTTTGAATAGATACAATAATAGCAATACTACAGGCAAGGTAGGCGCAGCATGTATGCTATCAAGCAAAAGTTAAATTACAAATGAGCTTAAAGCTCTTATTTATAGACTTCAAGGTGTAGGCAACCCTAAAATCACCTTGAGTCAACTAAAGTCTTGCAATGCATGCAAGATCTTATTCCTAAACCCTAATTGAATGAAACTATACAGTTAACTGGGAAACTATCATCAGTTAACTGAAACATCTAATCTAAATGGACAAGGTGCAACATGCACGTCCTTATTGAAAGCAAGTCAACTGGAATGCTATCATCAGTCAACTGAAAAATCTAATCTAATCTCCAAGTATATGTAGATGTTTCCAAGAAAGACATGCATGCAATGTATAACAGCAAGTTAACTCGGAAAGAAGCCTCGAGTTAACTACTTCTGATGACTCATCATTGTAAGCAACTGCATGGTCTAACTGAAAATCTACTCCAAGTTTATCATCTCCTCCAGGAATTTATCAATAGTATCATCATCTGGCACTTTGACGCTGTCCACGATGATTAACTGCTTGTCCAACTCTTTGTCTCCATCTCGGATCTCCCTCTGACTATCTCTAACCTCTGTGGTCACCTTTTTGAAACTCATAGTCAGCATTGTAAACTCCTCCATCTTGGATGCCTCTGGCCCTCCACATAGGTTATCACGAACTAACTCTTCGAACTCAGCTTGAACTGCCTCTAACTCGGTGTAAGTACCATCCTCATGCCGATAATGACATGGGATCTGAGTGATGTACTCGCTGATGAAACGAAGAGCTGCAACAACCTTTTCCTGAATCATGCTCATCTTAGCAGAAATCCTGTCATATGTCTCCACCTTGCAAAGATACAATTCTCTCCAAGTGAAGACCTTCTTCTGATCTCCATCTGCTTCAATGGCGTCATAGATTCCTGCAAGCTGTGATATCAAAATTAGGTCCTTCGGCTTACGCTCGGCTATGCAAATCTCGAGCTCCTGAATTCTCTGGCGAAGACTATGTGCGTCAACCCTCAACTGATATAGCTCTGTGAGGAGGTGTCGACCAGCAACAATAAAGTCTTCAATCCAGGTATCCAGTAGCTTTCCTCGATTAACCAAGTGTTGAATCCTCTGCTGCTCTGCGGCGGTTTCTCGAAGTTGTGGAAGTAAAGGTGCTTGCCCCTCGTTGCCATGAAGCAAACCCGAGATGTACCTGCGAAGTTGTCTGATTTCAGCCTTGAGAATTGCCTTATCCTCACCATCTTTCATGACGCGCTCCTCTAGATTACTCGCGACGACTCTGAATAGATTCACGTCGGTGTGTCGAGTATTCTTACCCAGATTAGTTTTGACGAAGGTAAAATCACCAACATCAACTTCATCCAAGTATTTGTCTTTTGGAGGAGTAGCAACCTCTATGACGATCTCTGCCTCAAGATTCTTCTCAATATTTATCTGCTTTCTGGCCCTCTTATTCAACCTGTTCTCATAGGGCTCACCAAACTCAGACAAATCAAGATTATATGAAGGCATACGCCTCTCCCTCTCCAATGACTTCTCGAGCCAAGATGAATAAGGAATACTGTCCTCTCGAGGTGGAGTCGTTTCTACTGTATTAGCTGCTGGCAAATCCACTGGTTCTGATGAAATAATTGGCTCTAGAAGTACTGTCTCTGTAACTGGAAGTGTTGGCTCTTTCTCAACTGGAAGTGTTGGCTCCTTCTCAACCTGTTTCCTTTTGGTGATGCTTTTTCCTT